>JAECUM010050716.1:0-41981 GCA_016617855.1 Megalonaias nervosa | reverse complement strand
CAGTCGGCTTTATCCAGTTTCCATTTGGGAACTTTAGAGAAGGTAACGGTTGGGTTGGTACGACTGATGGTAATGTGTATAGGAAAGTGGTCACTTCCTAATGTGGTTTCTCTATCCACTTCCCAATTTGTCAAGGTGGCTAAATTGGGAGTGCCGATTGTCAGATCTAATACAGATAAATAACCATCCTCTGGGCAAATCCCAGTCTTAGTTCCGTCATTGAGTATTACTAGGTTATTATTGTATACCCATTGCTCGATCATTGAACCTCGCTTGTTTAGGCGGGTTCCTCCCCACCGCTTGCTATGTGTGTTGAAGTCGCCACAAGTTATATACTCATTTGCAGAGCTGGATATCTGGTCATAGTTTAAGGGCGAAATAGGATGTGTTCTTCCATGGTTGTAAATATTAAAAATTTATATTGTCAGTTGGCCTATGTGGATGAGAACCGAGTGGTACTCTAGGGTTATAGGGTATCCTGAGTCAATCTGAGGGTTTGACTGGTGTCCGAAGGTTGTATTTGGGAGTGAGTCGCTGACAAAGATAGCCAGTCCCCACCCCCTTTATTTTTGTTATCCCTCATAACGAATTTACTGGTTGAATAGCAGGTGATTTTTTTTTTTTTTGGTAGGTATTTGGAGGTCTGATGTAGTAGAGTTTCTTGAATGCAAATAATGTCTGGTTTGTGATTGGTCTTGTTAAGTTCGATCAGAAGTTTAGGTTTGTTCATATTTAGTCCCCGACTATTCCATTGCCAAATTATTAGACAGTTTTTCTTAGTTTTGTCCATTTCAATTTTCATAAGTTAGTTAATTCGTTTTGTTCAGGATGTTTATTGGGTGGAAACAAGGTGTCTTTCCAACAAATCCAGGATTAGTTTCAAACATGGGATGCATGGTATATGGTTAGTTTGGGTAAGGGCTGTAATACCCGCCATTAAGTCCCTTAAGTAATAAATGATATTGGTATTTGTGAAGACTTCCAAGTTAGTTTGATTGTTGGTTACTGGCATCAGTTTGTTACCTGCATTGCCCGTACCTTTGTTACTTGCATTGCTTAGTGTTTTGTTATTTGCTTTGTTAGAGAGTTCATTTTTTGGCAGCGTGTATACAGGCTGTTGGGAGATCGGTGAATTTGAGCTAGGTATTGTGTAACCATTGGCACTGCCTTTTTTTGCGGGGGGGTGGGGTAGGTGCTCAACTTGATTACTAATCCCTTTTGGGGGTGGTGAGGGTGGCTCCAGTGTCAGCTGATTCGATGTAGGACGGTTGTGTATTGAGTTATTTGGAGGGGGTACTGTTTCCTCATTCTGCTGAGTATTTTGAAGTGGGGTCAGCGCTTTGGCTCTTAAATAAGGTAAGTTTTGTTCCGTCGTAAGTCGAATTATTTCCTTTTCCCTCTTGGTATATAGGCAGGCGTTCGAGATGGGGTGGTGCGATTCATGGCAGTTTGCACATTTTTGGCCCTGGAATGTGCACTTGTAACTGTGGCTACCACCACAAGTGTCACATTTTGTTTAAATTTGTACTTGTTTGCAATTACTGCAAAAGCGTGACTTGTTGATGTACTCCTCAAGAGAGTATAAGCAGCCTTCAAAGAAGACCATAAGTGTGTGTGTGTGTGTGTGTGTGTGTGTGTGTGTGTGTGTGTGTGTGTGTGTGTAGGGTGGGTGGGTTTGAAGTGAATTCTAGCAAAATCGCCGAAGACATGAGACCACGGTTGATCCGTAGTCTGTATGCACTGAAGATATCAGCTCTTTGAGTTATCAGCTTATGGGCGATCTCCGTGTTGCTCAGGGTGTTTTACTTAACATGAAGTTTCAAAACCTTTTTAAAGGCAACACCACGTTTGGCTGGTTTTGTATGTTTTCTTCTTCTTTGATACTTGGTTTTTCTTGTTGTTTTATCGGGATGCTTGTTTTTTTTTTTTTTTTAATGCGTTGTGCCTTGTGATATATATTCTAGTTTGTCCAATGTGTTGAATCTCCGTATATTTAGCTACCTGTCTAAGGGTACTGCATCTCACCATTACGTAGTGCGTTTTAGGCCTTATGATTTCAAAGGCAGCTGAGTGGGTGTTAGTCAAGGCAATGCTTCTAGTGCTCAGGTTGATGGATTTGGAATTACCACAGGTGATGAAGAGTATATGTTCTTTACTGTGGTATCCTCTCTTGTTCTGGGATTCTGTGGACTTATTCCTAGAATCCTTTATTGGAGTATTATAAGAGTTGCGCTCCTGAGTAGGTTTTTTTTTTTTTTTCTTTTCCTTCTTTATGTTTTCTTTAATTGGTTTAGTTTCTTGAGGTTTAGGTGTTGTCCGTTCCTGTATAGGAACGTTCTTCTTTCTGTTTGGTTTCTTGGTATCTTCTACCTAGGTCTTTTTGGCTTTCGGTATCCTGTTTGCAGGTGTTTTCCTTTGCCTTGGTATGCTGTTTGATCAGTGGATATTTTCCTTCTAGGAGGAGATAATGCATGCATGATTAAGCTAATTTCATCTGTTTCCGCTTCAAGTAAGTCTTTGGTTCTAATTTCCTTTGATGGTCCTGGCGTTTGACTGAGGTGTATTACATCAGTTGAGGTATTTGCCTTGGTATTTTTATTTGATTTCTTGTGGGGGGGGAGGGGTTTAATTAGTGATGGTTGTGGTAAGAAAGCCTCTTGTTTTGTCTTTTTCCCGTTGCCATGAGTGATTCGGGTAGTGGTTAGACTTGGATCGTCTGCCACTGTAGTTTGCTTGTTGGGGTGGGCATAGGGGTAAATGAATGGTTGGGGATGTGGGTGAAGAGGGTAATGGGGATATGCATTTAGGTGGGTATGAGATTGGGGATTTGATTGGATATGAAGGTGAGGGTGGGTCAGGTGATGGATAAGAGATAGGTGATTCGGTTGAGGGAGAAAAAGAGTGTGGTACGACTGGGTTTTCATCTGGGTTTGCAACTGTTGTTCCTCTTCTTGTTGGAGTTACTATCTTCAAGTCCAACAGGGGAGAAGGGATAAATTCAGTAACAGCCGCTTCTATGGAAGCTATAGTATTGTTAGCAAAAACAATTTGAATGGGGTTTTACCTGTTAGGGATAGGTTTAGAATATCTAGACTTCTTGAATTTATTATGGCTATTTGGGGTGTGGCGTTTGCTGGTGCACTCAGGCTGTTTGTTATTTCTGGATTGCCTTGTAAAAGAGGGGTCGTCGGAAGGGTTCTGCTAATCCCTTCTAGTCCCAGAGGCTTTCCTTGTCCTGAAAATGAAACTGAGGGATCGTCCAATGGTATGTTGGAAATCACGTCCAATGGACGTTGTACAAATACACAGGAAGTGGGGCTAGATGAAAAATGACCAATTAGAGCATGGAAGGTGATGGGACTGTTATTTTTGGTAATCAAGAGGGCTTTGTCGCTATCGTCATTGCTTTCATTTATGTGGTGTGAGGCATGAGAATTTGCAGGGGAATTGACTGGGGAATTGTTGCATTTGTTTGCCAAAGTTAGAATGTTATTTGTTTTCCTAACATTATGCCTAATTGAATTCATCTTGACCTGGGATCTAGTTACTCGTGACATTTTGAAACAAAAGGCGCCATAATTTTAATAGAGGTGAATAGGTCAGGAGTTTTAATTTTCTAATTATTAACTACTACTTTATGGTGGATATTGTGCTTAGATTTATACCAATAATTCTGAATTATAAAGTTGTCAAAACGTATATTACTAATATTACTAAAACGTTGAGGGTCTTCGTAATTGGATTGCGGGTAGGGTTGTTGTTAATGGTCAAAGTTAAGAGAGATAGTGAATGATTTCCAAACAGCACAAATAATTACCCGAAGGTTTAATGCCGAATTACAAATAGTACCTTTGGAATTCCCTTCCCTAATTGAAAATTAGCTTGAAGAGGTGGTAGCGTAAACCGGTCTCCAGCTAGGTGGGCTACTGGGCGGGCTACTAACTTCAACGCTGGTCAAACTGGTTGGCGGTCTGCTAGTCCTCGTCTGCAGGTCGAACTGCTTGGCGGACTGCAATAGGCTAGTCGGGCTAGAATATCTGATGATTTTGACTCGGCGATTAGAAATGCACTGTATGCTCCAAACATACAACTTTTGGCGTGTGTGGATACGAACACTTCTTAAGAGTGCCGTACTCTGTGTCTGTCATGCTCAAACGATGATCAATTACTGATGATGAAGGAATGATAATGGCGCGAATTACTTACTTGCTTAATATGGATTAAGGTCGCTTTCGCCAACTTGGGCATGTGCAACCGATTAATGCCCCCCATTGGAGGCTGATTGATTTTTTCGAGTAGGATGGAATAGTGCCGCATCCCTCTCGATTTAATGCACACAGAATGTGCCGTTAGATTTTGTTCGTATTCGGAACATTGAGTTCCACGAAACAAGTGATGAGTGGGAATTGACCCACGCGCACTCACATGGTCAGGTAAAATGTGCCCGCTCGAGGCAAGGCAGGAAAAGTGGTCGTGAGGAAGGCGCTGTACATCCGGGTTCTTTTTGAATCTCTAATTTCCGAAAAATAAATGTTGGCGTATAGACGTAATTATAATTTGACAATATTATTTGTGCTGCTTGTAGAGGTGGTAATGATACAGTGGGCCAACCTATGCTAAATTTTAATTTAAATTTATTTATTTAGTTACTATTTAGTTGGTGACTGACGGCTGGGTTTTGCCACCTTATATACATCTAAATTTGGGTCCTATATCCTAAATTAATTTAAGGCGCCACCTTGTGTGGCTGGACATGATGGCTTTGGAGTTGAGCCACCTTATAAAGATAATTTGAGATCTTATGCTATGTCTGTATTATGAAGATTCAAGATATTTAATGCGCCGCATTGTGCGGCTGGTCCTGACGGCTTTTGGTTTTAAGCCACCTTATAAAGCTAATTTGGGGTCTTACGTTATATTTAGTTAATTAATTCGTCAAATTGTTGCCGCATTGTGCAGCTGGTTCTGATGGCTGGGTTTTTGTGCCACCTTATAATGACTTAGTTTAATGGGCCAGTTTATTTGATTGTATTTTAATGATCCACTGTATCACAAGATGTAGAAAAGACAAAGGAGGAGTTGTTAATAATTTTATTCAGGAAAAATTGTGATAGATGTTTGTCGACTTGGAAACCTGCAGTCATATTGCATTGCTTGACGAATCACAATCTCAATGCCGTATAAGGCAGTTGAATTGTAAGGTATAGAAAGGTAAGTTGGTAAACAAGGAACCTGGATACATGCAGTCACATTGCATTGTCCGACGAATCACACCTCTCAACTCGAAATCATTGCATGAGATTCGAGATGAGGCAAGGGCTCCAGCCCGGGCATAGACTGGTACATACCCCTAAGTGGGCCGCCAACCAAAGCCTCCACCCCATCTCGCACCCCCTGGTTCGATCATTTGGTGTGGCTAGCGTCAGGCAACTGTTTCTGCTACTGTTTGTTATGATTTATGGAGACGAGCTGGAGTATGAATTAAATTTTCCCAATTTTATCAACCACTCTAAGGAAGTGCAAAATTGACTCGTTGGTTATGTTCGGGTTAGGGTTACTGTGGTATAATAGGTCTGGATAGGAATATGGCGAACCAATTGTTTTAAGGGAAGTGAACAGTTTTTCCCTTTGTTTTTGGTATTTGTGACAGGTGTTAAACACGTGGTGTAGATCCTCAGTACTGGTGCAATTGGGGCAATTAGAATTTCGTTCTGTATTGGATTTTATGTATCTCCCCATGCTGCCTGCTAGCAATGTTTTGCCAGTTTTAATTCTGTTTATGATTCGTTGGTCATGTTTATTAAGAGTTGGTTGGGCTTTGATTGTACGGCGCACTGTTTTTTGTATGGTATACAGTTTGCGACCCTTGGTACATAAATCCCATTCTGTTTGCCATTTTGCAACGATTTTTTAGATATGTTGTATAACTCTGGGATGCTGTAGTCAATGTGAGTGTAGTTTGCGCTATTAAGTTGAATTTTAGCTGCTAAGTCAGCTTTGTCATTTCCTGGTATATTAATATGGGATGGCACCCACATGAATTCTATAATTTGGTCTTGATTTAGCATATTTTTAGAAGCAATCTTGTTTCTTTTAAGAAAGTTTCCCTTCCAGTTGTATTTCCGGTTTCCAGGGAGTATAAAACGCTAAGAGAATCGCTAATTATTAGCGTTTTGGGGAACTTACGATTGTTTGCCTATTTGATTGCTTCTAATATAGCCCAGAATTTTGCTGTGTATATAGAGCAGCTATCAGGTAGTCTTGATCAATGTTCTTCATTTATCTCCGGTGTGGTAAGGGCAGCAGTGGTTTTTTCTGGGTTGCTTGTGTTTGATCCATCGGTGTAAATTTGGATATAATCTTTGTACTTGGTGTTGATTATTGCTAACACTTTGGATCTAATCTCTAGCGGGCGGTCTAGTTTAGAGCCAAAGGTTTTTGCTAAGAAATTAATGGTGGGTTTTTGGCATGCCCAACAGGTAGAGTCTAGATATTTGGTGGTTTCCATTTGGAGCTCTTCTATATTTAGTTCTTTACTTAATTGATGTATCTTCTTTGCCGATGGTGGGTTCGGGACGAGCTTCTTACTGAATGGGACATTGCATCAGTTGATGATGTCTCTCGTTGGGTGTGAGGGATCATGTACTGAGACTCTCACTGCATATCTTAATATCAACTCTTCTCTTCTCAATGCGAGTGGTGTCTCACCTGTGAGGAGTTGCATTTCTTCTTTGGATGTGTTTGGTAGGGAGCCTTAACATATTCTTAACGCCTTGGTTTGGATTATGTCCAATTGTTTAAGGAGGGTTTGTTTTGCTGATGCGTGAATCTGGCACCCGTAGTCCAGTTTCGATCTAATTAAGGCCCTGTAAAGCATAAAAAGTGTGTCCTGATCAGCTCCCCATTTCACACCTTTAATGTTTTCAAGGAGATTAAGGTCACCGCTACAGTTCTGGGCTAGTTCTGTAATGTGATATTTCCAGGTAAGATGTTGGTCAAAGTGCATGCCCAAATATTTTGCTACTTTCTCAACTTTGATAATTTCGCCTTGTATGTATAGGGTGGTGGTGGTGGGTTATCATGTATCTAGGTTTAGGGGAGAATTAAACTCCTGTTGTTTTCCCTTTTGATAGTTTATATCCCCATCTATCACCCCATTTGCCAATTTTTGTTAAATTGGTTTGTAGATCAACATGAGTTGTTGGCTGGTTGGATTACCTGCTTTCCATATGTCGCTGTCGTCAGCAAACTGCGAAAAGTCGATTTTGTTAAGGTCGACAGCATGTTCTAGGTCGTTGATCATAATGTTGAAGAGGGTTGGGCTTAAGACACTTCCTTGCGGGGTACCGTTCTCGAGTTCATAAATTTCGGAATACTGGTCCCCTATTCTTATTCTGGTTTTAATCTGTCTTCCTTTTAGGAAATTATGGATCCATTTATGCATACGGTCATTTTCCCGTAATGACTTAATTTGGAGATAAGTCCGTCAGTCCAAACTAGGTCAAAGGCTTTCTCTAGGTCAAGAAAATTAGCTATGAGATGCCGATCGCATTTTCGTTTAGCATTAAATGCTAGTTTAATGCGTGATTCTAGCCTCACTAGTTGGTCTAAGGTGGATATTTTGTTACGGAAGCCGCTTTGGTTTTGGGAGATCAGGTTGTTGCTTTCCAGATGATGTTTCATCTGTTGTTGATTATTGTCTCCATCATCTTGTTTGTAGTGTCAGCGAGTGAGATTGGTCTGTATGATGATATTTCTGTGGGGTCCTTTCCGGCTTTTTGGAATTGGGATGACTATTGCTTTTTTCCATTTAGTTGGGATCTGTCCTGTTTTCCATGATTGATTTTTTAGATTTAATAAGCTGCTTTCAATATTTGGAGAGATGCTTTTGTATATTTCGTATCCTAGATTATCCTCTCCTGGAGAGGTTGATTTTTTTAATCCATAATAGCTATTTTCCATTCATCAATAGAAAAATCAGCATTGAGCGGGCTGTATTTGGTATCTAGGTCTGTGTAGAAATGGGGGTGTTTTTGTTCTACCATTTTCCGATGTGCTTGGAATTGAGCTGAATGATTATTATTACTGCTCATGCCTGCAAAATAGTTTGCCAGATGGTTTGCCTTTTCTTTATTAGTTGTCATTCCTTGGATATTGGGCATGCTGTGTGCAGCTTTGCCTTTCATGGATTTTATCTGGTTCCAGACTCATTTGGAATTGCATTTTTTGAGGTCATTGGTAGAACAGTATTCATAACATGTTGTTTCCTTTGCCTTGCGGATTACTAGCTTGGTGTGTTTTTCCTGAGATTTGTATTCTAAGTAATCTGCTGATCTGCCTGTGTGTCGGAATTTGTTCAGGGCCTTCTTCTTCTCTTTGATTATGCTATTGCACTCATCATTCCACCATGGGATGGACGGTTTTGTAATGGAATTGTTCCCTTTTCCTGTTTTGGGGATACTTTTTGTGGCAGCTGCATTTATTAGGTCTAGGATGTTTTAGTTGAATTTGTTAATGTCATCATCCTGTATATGTTCTTCGGATACGCTGGTAAGTAGAGAGTTGAACATGTGCCAGTCGGCTTTATCCAGTCTCCATTTGGGAATTTTAGAGGAGTTAGTTATTGGGTGGGTGAGATTGACGGTGATGTGTATAGGGAAGTGGTCGCTTCCTAATGTGGTTTCTCGATCCACGTCCCAGTTAATCAAGGTGGCTAAGTTTGGAGTGCTGATCGTTAGATCTAATGCGGATAAGGAGCCATCCTCTGGGCTAATCCTAGTTTTGGTTCCGTCATTAAGTATTACTAGGTTATTGTTGAATACCCATTCCTCGGTCATAGAACCTCGCTTGTTTAGGCGGGTTCCTCCCCATCGTTTGCTGTGTGCATTGAAATCGCCACAAACTATGTACCCATTTGCAGAGGTGGTTATCTGGTCATAATTTAGGGGTGAACCATTGTAGGTTTTTCCATGGTCATAGATATTGAAGATTTCTATACTGACCTAGCCTATGTGGACTGGTATTGACTGATATTCTAAAGTTATTGGGAGAATTCCGTCAGAGAGAGGGTTTGATTGTTGTTTAAAGGTTGTATTTGGGAGTAAGTCGCTGAAAAAGATGGCAACCCCCCTCCCTCCTCTGTTTTCATTGTCCCTCATAGCATATTTGCACGTTGAATAGCCGGGGAATTTTGGTAAATATTTGGAGGTTTGTTTAAGTAAGGTTCCTTGAATACAAATACTATCTAGTTTTTGTTTTGTGTTATTTAGTTTGATAAAGAGTTGTGGCTTATTCGTATTTAGCCCCCGACTAATCCATTGCCAAATTACTAGGCAGTTTTTATTAGTATAATCCATCTGATTAATAGTTAATTAATGTATTTTGATTCCGTATATTTGATGAAAGGAAACAAGGTGTTTTTCCAACAAGTGCGTAAGTAATTTAAAGAAAGGTATGCAAGGCATGCGATCAGATTGGGTGAGGGTTGCAATACCCGCCAATAGATCTTTTATGTAATGTATGATAGTGATGTTAGTAAAGGTTTCGAAATTCCTAAGGTTGTTAGTTGGCGGTATTGGTTTGTTACCAGCACTGCTTTTTCCATTGTTACCTGCATTGCTTACCGGCGGGATTGGTTTGTTACGAGCATTGCTTTTTCCATTGTTACTTGCATTGCTTATTGGTTTGTTATTCTTTTTTTTTCTGTATGGTTCAAAGTTTGGTGATATACACACACGATGTTTGTCTATCCGCAAATTTGAGATTGAACCGCTGTTATTGCTAGCATTGCTTTCTGGGGTTGATTTGTGCTCAGCTTTCTCACTAATCCTTTTGTTGGGTGGTAAGGTTGGGTTCTCTGTCAGCTCAAGGGGAGTAGGAGAGTTATTTTTAGGGTTAGTAGATTGCAGGGAAGGTACTGTTCCGCTGCTCTGCTGTGTATACAGTAGTGGCGTCAACGATTTGGCTCTTAGATAGGTTAAACGTTTTCCTCCATAACACGGATTATTTCCTTTTCCCTTAGGGCGTATGGACAGGAATTCGATTTGGGGTGATGTGGTTCTAGGCAGTTTGCGCATTTGTGTCCCTGAAAAGTGCACTTGCTACTGTGACCGCCACCACAAGTGCCACATTTGTGGTTGTATTTGCACCTGCTGGCTTGGTGGCCCCATGCTTTACAGTTACTGCAAAAGCGTGGTTTGTTAGTGTAGTCTTCGTGGGGGATGGAATGGCCATCGAAAAAGACAAGTAGAGGTGGGGTTGTATAGAATTCTAGCAGAATCACCGATGACATATGATCACGGTTTATCCGCAGTCTGTATGCCTTGGAGATATCAGCTCCTTGGGTTAACTGTTCGTGGGCAATCTCTGTGTTGCTCAAGTTGATATATTTCTTGTGAAGCCTCACAACCTTTTTATAAACGACACTATGTTTGGAAGTTTCTGCTTTATTGCATGCTGACTTTTCTTCTTCTTTGGTGATCTTTGGTGTTTCTTGCTGTTGTTTTTCCTGGTTTTTAAAATTCGTCTTCAGCGAGTTATGCCTTGATATATATGTTTTGGTTTGTCCTATTTTCTCAATCTCCATATACTTGGCCACCTGTTTCAGAGTGCTCCATCTCACTATTACATAATGTGTGTTTGGTCTTAAGATTTCAAAGGTAGCTGAGTGGGTTCTGGTCAAGACTGATGCGATGCATTTGGTACTTAGATTGTTTATTTTGGAGTTGCCACAGCTGATAAAGAGTGTATGCTCCTTACTGTAGTATATTCTCTTGTTGTGATAGTCTATTGACTTTTTGATTGGATGCTCATGTGTCTGATCGCTCTTTATTTCTTTCATATCCTTATCCTTATTTAGTTGGGTTTCTTTGGTTTTTGTTGCTAATTGTTCCTGTACTAGGACTTTCTTCTTATCATTTTGTTGTTTGATTATTCCTTTCTTGGTCATTTTTGCCTTTGATTTTCCGTCAACAGGTGTTTTTCATTTGCCATCGTATGTTTCGTTTCTGGTCGGTCTTGGTCTTCTAGGGGGTGATAAAGCGTGCATGAGCATGCTGACTCTAGGTTCACCTGTTTTCAATAAGTCTTCCATCGTGATTTCCTTGGATGGTCCCGGTTTTTTGACTTAAGTGTAATAGCTCTTTTAGGGAGTTTTTCTTGGTTCTCTTGGTGATTTCCACTGTGGGGCTGGTAATCGATTGCGTTGGTAATGACCCATTTTGCTTAGCGCTTTGCCCCTTGGAACAGGAGGTTTTTGCAGTGATTAGACTTGAGGTGTCCACCATTGCAGCACCTTGATGATTTGACCATTGCATTGGGTGAGGGGTTGGGGAAGTTAGTGAAGGTGGTAATGGGGATATACATAGAGGCGGATATGTGATTGGGGATTGAATTGAAAAGGGAGGAATATTTGGGGACGATGGTGAATAAGGAGCAAGCAATTGGTTTGGGAGTGAAGGGCGAGGTGTGTGGAGGGTTGGTTAGGAACTATAACAGCTACTCCTTCTTTTAATGGAGATATTGCATTCGGGTCTAATAGGTGGTAATGGGTTGTTTCAATCACAACCCCTTCTGTGGATACCATTGCATTGCTAGTGAGAACCACTTGAATAGGTTTTTTCCTATTAGGTGACAAGTTTAATGTGTCTAGTATACTTGCGGATTCCATGGTTACTGTGGGCCGAGCAATCACTGATGCAATAGTTAACGCATTCAGGTTCTTTGATTCTCCAGGAGTGCTTGGTAAAAAGGGGATTATGGGGGGGGGGGCAACGTCCACTGGTATTTTGGAAATCACATCCAGCGGGCACTGAACGAGTACACGGGCGGTGGGGGAGGATGAAAAACTCCCCATTGCAGTATGAAAGGTAAGGGGACTGTTGACATTTTTGAGGGTCCTGCGACACCATCATTGCTAACATTCAAGTTTTGCGGGATACCGACAAAAAAAAACACTTATCCCTAAACACAAAAAGTTTGGTATTAGTGTGGTAACTCCAAATGCACTTGGGTAATGGTGAACCCCAATCATCAGTTTGTGAGATTCTGAGGTCTCTCTACCTTGCTATCCTTCGTGCTGCCTGTGGATGTTGTGGTCTCCTTACTTGCAGAGCTCGCTGAGGCTCTCATTCTTGCCTCTGCCTCTACAATTCTTCTTCCCAATTTTCGATTTGAGGGATCACGGCTGTCGGTACCGACTGTGGCTGTGGCTGAAGTTGCTGTGGAGGTGATGGCGCTCTCACCTCAGAAATGACCTCACACGTTTGCCAAAGTATGAGGTGAGGCAAGATCTGTCTTTTCTTTTCCTTCTCCTCTTCTTTCTTCTTTTTTCCTCCTCTTCCTCACGTCTGGCGCTTTCTGCAATGGCCTCCATGGCCAGCTCATCCAGGAGTCGCCTGGAATACACCAGGAGCATTTGGAGTTCCAACAATTTACTGATTCTACTCATCTTCTTTGAAGTTAATCAGTGAACGATGGGTAGCCAGACTGACGAACGCTACAGTTTATATGCCTGAAGTAGGAACGTGAAGGAAAACACCCCCTTACACAAAAACTAACAATACCCACATCACCATCAAAACATGGAACGCGCGGACCTAAAAGAAACACGTTCACTTTTTACTTACAAACACACTTTATTACCACTCATACATTCAAAACACCACATAGACTATATTACAAGTCAGGTAAACGAAGTGTTTATAGGCACAGTTCTATCCCATTACTTACACACACACATACACACACACACACACACACACACACACACACACACACACACACACACACACACACACACACACACACTATTTTACAAAGCCAGAGAAACGAAGTGTTTAAATGTACACTTCTATATTTTTACCTACAGACAAACACAAATATACAAATTTTGGGGCCAGTTGTCCACTATCTCTTTTCTAGATTTTTGGGGTAGCCCTGAAAAGGGCTGTTTTGTTTGGGATTGTGACAATTTCTTATCGCCTAAGATTGCGTCCCCGTCTGGCTACAGGCCTTCCGACAGGATACGGTCTGCTTCTTCAGAAGGAGAAGGAGAACTCCTTTGTGTCTACACGACAGCCCACAAAGCCTCTGTCTGGCTCCTGCTGCTGTTGTTGTTGCCGCTGCTGCTGCTGTCTCTGTTGTTTCTGAAGTCTGTGCTTCTCGGTCCATTCTTCTTATTCCTTTTTTATTTCGTCGTTAAAGACCTCTTCTATCAGGTCTTGCGCCACTGTCAAGATCCTGACATTTTCAATGTCATCAGGCTTGGGTATCAGGTTTTGCCTGACACGATACAAATCAGTGTCTCATCCCCCAGGCTTTAATGCTCTCAAAGAGAGCTGTTAAATTAGCCGTCAGGTAGCGGAACAATAGGTTCCATGCTACCTGAATGGAAGGCTTTCATGAGTGGGATTGGACCCAGCACACACTCATGTTAAATTTTGAATGGGTATCCAATCAGAGGCTGTCTTGAGTGGGAATCGTCCCAGCACACACTCAAGTTTAAGCAGGATCGAAATCTACAGCGGAATGGCAGGCGTCACCCAAATCAGTATGTGACGTCAGTCGCGATTGGTCGGCGACTATTACGTCACATCGGGACACCTGAAGTTAGGACGGGTGGAAATCGTTCCACATCTCCGTCCATGTACAGAAGGCCGAGTGTAGGAATGGAGGGAAGGTATCTCGGCAGTCGGTGCGATGAGAAGCAATGGACGTAGTCTACTCCCTAAAACGCCCGTCCATACTTATTTCAAATTCAGTCCAGTTGTACTAATGGACATATAAAATAAGCCAATAATGTGTTAGCCACCTCTGCAATTAACCAAATCCATTTAGTCTTAAATTTTTCCTATTACCTATCAATCAAATTATTCTAGTACACAGTGCATAGTGTACATATCACACAACTCATTAACAAATTTTAAATACTAGCATGTCAAAACGACACATAATAAGAGTTTTTTCAATATTAGGTATATTAGGTTTACTGGCTAGACTGGAGACGGCCTCGATTTATATGGCTCAAGCGCGGACGCGATAGAAAACATCCTTACGATTTTTTGGGTAGGAACGCTATAGCTCATCTCATGGTGAGGGATAGAGAGAAGTCAAAGAGCATAGATAGTGATAAAAAAATTAAAACAAACCACCAACAATAATTTCTTGATAACATTTTTATTCAATCAACAATTAACCAACACGTAATATAACATCAATACATTTTTTTTTTCAAATAACATTTTTTTTACAAGGTTGACAACGTTGTGAAGTCAAGTTAGACTTCCACTGATGGAGGTCCTTTGGCCATTGATGTACAGTACGTTTCCTAGATAAAGACAAGATATAGTCATAATGGTCACAAACCATCGATCTACTTTTGCATCGTTTCTAGAAGAGTCAGGATTAAAATAAATCACTAAATGTTCTAAGGGATATCCAGACTGCATTGCAGACTACCCACAAAATTGCCCACACACCATAGAAAATGTGCCTTGTAATTTCACATTATTGAATCGCGTCGTCTGGGCATTTCTTCTCATAAAGTCGATGATGTCGTCCTCCAAAGGCTGTAATCCATACGAATCAAAATACTCCACACAGGTATCGTGAGGAAAGTAGATGGCTACCGAGTGGGTTATTGCGAGATGACTCTCGTCCGTGTTGATGACATAAGCTTGATGGTCTTTGGGTTTGCAATAGGGAAGTTCATCTTTAGCTCACACGACAGGATCACAAGAAGCGGTGTACGAACTGTTTTTCAAAAGGTAATAAAGTTCTCAGGTATCCATTTTGTTTTGGGTTTCTTTCTTCTTTATCAATTCAATCCTGACATTTTGCTTCAAAATCTGTCAAGTAAACGTCTATTAGCTTCGTCTTCGTACTCTGTGCCAAGAGTGCTTCGATGCGACGGATCTCCAGAGCAGTCAATGAAGGGGAGGAATTATCACGCAAGTCTTTATACCACTGATGCAACTCTGCTTCTTCTGAGATGAGACCCCAAGCGTCATCCAGAACTCGTCCATTTTTTCTTCTTGGCTCATCATCAGACATTTATCGTGTTGAATTTGACTGGGATTGTGTTGGCATCCGTTAGTCTTGAGAGACGATGGAAGTGCGCCCATGAAAGATTACCCGGTTGGTAGTTGTGCAGCGTCTCTCGGTGCATCATTTTTTCTCTGTTATTTAATACTTAAATACGTCTAATTCTCTAACGGTTCTTCTTTTTTTGGTCTTTCTAGCTCTGGGTGTGTGCATTCCTATGGAGGGGTGTCTTAGTCCTCTCTTTCTGCCTTGTCCTTGCTGTGACGTCCGGGAAGTAGGAATGCCTTACTAGGCAGCGTCCAGGGCATTAGGCGTTTCTCGTCCGCCCAAAATCTCTTTGCCAGTTTGCCTGCTCTCAAGAAGGCTTCTTTGGGGTTTTGTTCGTCGATGATGACATTTTGGAGAAATTCTTTGCCTTGCGTCAAAGTGGCATCTTTAAAGGCGTGTATCCCTCGTGTCACCATTGGTTTCAAAACGGGGGCCACAGAACGAAACTTCGATTTCAGCATATCTCCTAGACCATGTCCTCGCTGTCGAGCGACTCCTCGGTACACTGGATACATGACTTACAAGTTGTTAGAGAATCGTTTTCGAAAATGGAGTTTCACTGTGACTTTCCCTTTTTTGGTGGATGAAATATTTTGTCTCAGATCTCCTTTTATAGCAATGTTGACACTGTCGAAGTACGACTTACTGATAATGAGGATGTACAAATTCGCGGTGAACGTGATAGGTGCTCCACCTTCCTCGTCATTGCTCGTGACAGAATCCGCTTTGAAAGAAATAACTCGCAATAACGGTGCGGATGTGTGTCCCACCACGTCGTTCTCCACCACAAAGATCAAATTTAATCCTTGGTTCAGTACTACAGGGTAACGAAAAAACATCGGAAAATTCAAGTTGTTGGCGATGGGTGGTATAAGTGGACCCTTGACCAGAGGTCTCCACCCAAAATATCACACAATTCAGGAGAATATGTAACGGACAATGTTTAGGCATACGAAAATTTCATCAGTAGGCGACTAACCACGTTATGGTAATCGATGGTGACACTTCGTTTGATTTTGTCCAAGTCTTTGCCAAACAGCGCATTGAACTTGGAAGTAATCGTGTCCACGAGATGTTGACCGCTAAAATAAAAGCCTGAAGGACTTTTCAACATATAGATGTGCCGTGGAATATCGGGGGATACTGATCGTTTCATAGAGGCATCTACAGTTTCGTTTTCATTCAAGTAATGTTGCATAACGACGGCGACTTATACATTACAAGTCAGACAGACTTCTAGTCCTGATACGGCGGCTTATACAGCGTCTTTTATATTACAGACATACAGACAGTCTGGAAATTGATACTCTACATCACCTGAGCCTTATACAGCGCCTTATAAATTACAGACAGGCAATATATACAGCGCTTTTATACATTACAGACAGGCAGTCTGAAAAGCGATAAACGCCCTTCTAGCCAAGCATTATACAAAGATTAATACAGGATACCTATTTCAGTACGGCCTTATATATAAACATATATTTCTCATTCTAAGACTTTAAAAGAACCATAATATTATTTCATATCAGATGATTTTCATTACGGACAAACAGACAGTCTGGAAAATGACAAATATCTTGCATTAGCCAAAGCCTTAACGAACAACGTGAAAAATACAAGCAAAAATGTATACCTACACTATATGCTATGTTCGATAATCACATATGATTTGCACTAGCTGGAAGACAGTATTATCTCCCTTTTAAAAACACAAATAAGACAGACAGAGTTATATTTCTTCGGCTATAGGTAATGATTTCTAAAGTTTAGCAAAATTAATAAAAGATGAAATTAAATATGTCACTGCTGATACTGGTGTAATGTCCAATAGCTAGTGTATTAATACCGTCCTCACAACATCTCTTATCATCAAAATTACTTAGTCCACGTTTAATAATAGTATCTGTTTCAAGTTTGTGATGATTTGCTCTGATAACATTTGTTTTAATAAAGCTGACATTATTGTTTAGCGCTGCGTTAAAATCATCAACTTTCATACATTTCTTTACGTACCAACGAGGAATACCTTTTGCTTTTTTTGTCAGTTTATTATCATCTAAAATTACGGCATACAGTTTACTTCTTAGTCCAACAAATTCTCTAACTGGCACCAACATAAATTCGTCTTTCATTTTGCCAATAACTTTTTTATTTACATCATCATGAAAACCACTACTTTCTGGATGATCCGATAAATGAAATAGGTCACGGTGTTTATAAATATCTTGATAGACATCTTCACATTTTATATTAGAAACTAGCGAGTCTGTATCAGTAAATAACAACTCGGAATCTGGCCACTGCTTTTTGGAAAAATTATAGTGAAAATCATACATCAGCCACATTGATATATCAAGTACAGCTGCACCAAGATAAATCGGTTATTTAACTTTAAATTTGTCTTTCGTCGTTGTATAGCAACAAGATTTTCGTTAAATATTTTCATGCTAACAAAACCGTCATCATTAACTAATTTATTTCTGCAATTTATATCATTTACAATCTCAATGTTGACTCTTCTTCTAATATTTTCCATTGTCTTACCAAACACAGAATTATTCATTAACTTGAAAAAGTTTTTCTCAAATTCAATTTTAGCCACAGCAAGACGTTTCATATGTAAGTCAATATAATTTGACATCCATCTCGATTGATTAAATTTTAACACACGATGAACGTTTCTCAGAATTAGTCCAGCATCTACTGCTTGTTTTAAATTTTTGTAATGTATCACGTAATTTCGTTTATTTAGCAAATTTGGAACTAGCTTCTTAACAATCGAATTTTTTGCTGTTGCTGTTGCCCGTTCTTCATGTGATAGTAAACTGTAATCTATTACAATAGACTCCGCACAAAACGGGTAGTCGTTATGTAGATCATGTAACTAACTAGGAAAATCTAGATCAACTTCAACGAAATATGAAATATCTGAAAAATTATTATTAATTTTTTTAGGTAAATCTTTTTCAGTTTCTTTAAGAAATTGATCTGGAGTTATCCAATGAAATCCACTGCACGGCATTGGCTCTGACATTGCATACCCATACAAATTGACACAGTCTAGATAAATAATGTAATTTGATGGAAGATTTTTATCATACTTTTTCAGATATTTATTATTAGCTATCGCATATAATTTTGTTATAACGCTAATTACACCTCTTATACCTTTATCAATAAAATTAAATATATCAACATCTGTCAAGAGATCTAATTCTATCTTACTTGTTTTCAGTAGAGAGTCCTATGACAGTCCCGGAGCAGAATAATACCAGCAGGGGTCTAGTCCATAATTTTTATGACTAACTTGACGAAAACTTTCAAAAACATCTCCTAGTAGTAATACATCTGTTTTCAAATATAAATCATGATAAGCACCAAATATTTTACAACTAAATTTATTCCAAATATCTTGTGCATATTTGTATTTGTCGTCTGTAATATTTTCATTTTTGAGTTGCGAGTAAAATTTATCTTTATCAAGAAGAGAAGTTTCATCAAATCTGCTCCAGTCGTCGAGATGTTCGTACGGAAAGATACCTTTGTTTGTCAGATCGACATAGTTTTCACCAAAGCAACTTTTTAGGTTAGCGAAACTACTACAACCTTTTGCAAGCTCATCTAATGATGCTGCCATAAACTGCAGACTGTCAATAAAACGTAATTTGCCGAGCGTAACTGACATATACTTTTCAAAATTGTTTGGAATACATTTTATTGTATTATTTAATTTTAGTTTAGATTTAATTTCCTCGTGCCAAAAGCTTCTACAATGATATGACTGTCATAGCCACGAAAGTTATGTAAAACTACAGGAATAAATTCTGGAGCATGAAATTTTAAATTGCAACTGTTATGAGCCGCTCCTCGATACTGACCGGTCTGATGACAATGATCTCGCACCTTATCACCTGAACCTTGTTCAGGCAACAACTTCTCGCAGATATGACAATTAACTGCATTATCAAAATCAAGTTGTTGTTTGGATGTTATTTTCATTGGAGCTGTTTTGAATAATTTGTTAGAGATCTTATTAACTTCGTTTATTTAATTTTTTAGTAACCACACGGTCGGACTTTCAGACTCTCCACTTTTACATCTGTATAACTTTACTGGACTTGAAAAATTGTCATTAGCACAACAAACTACTTTATAAGCTGCTCCACATGGAATATGTTGTTGTATTTTTCTTGTACTTGATTTATTTGGGTCATTTTCTGCACCGATCACAGGAATAAGTAGACATTCGAAATCAGCATGAATAACAAAAGGAATACTTAGCTTATGATCATAATTTTTACATTTTAACACTTTTTTTTTCTCTCCTGGCATAGTGATTGTTTGAACGTTGACACAGTATTTGAGATGTTCTTGCAGTTTTTTATCTTTAGAAAAACCTTGTAAACATCTGTAACAGAAATATTTCTTATTTTTATTTTTGTTATATTGTCTGCCAACTAGGCCATTAAATTTTTTTATCCAGCAATAATGTCCTTTGTAAAATAATAAATTGATTGTCTTTTGTGTAGCATTTTCTGAGATATATCTTGGGTAAACATTTTCTTTTTCATCTAGTCCGAAAACATTTACTGAAATATTGTTTTATTTTTCAAACTTTGGTATTTGATTTTCTGCTACAGGAAAGGTTATTCCACTAAAATTTAGTTCGTCTTTGTACGGCAAATATTTTTCAACCCGATCGCTGCGGTCACTCTGAGGATGTCTAGCAGATAAAATTGCCCAACGAAAACATTGGTAATCATTGTTTCTAACATTTATACAACATTTTTTCTTCTTTAATTTGTTGAGGGAGATCAATGTAAGAACTATCACGAAGTACGTTATATTTCATTGTGTGAAATAAAACCTCCTTTATCAGCTCAAATTTCCAACCTGACCCTGATGCAGTAAATTCCTCCAATTTTTTTATTTATTTCTTGGTGTATTTCATCTGCGACAGAGGAAATATTTGTTCCAGTTAATATTTTTCGTGATTTAGCTGTTAGATATGGCTCAGAAATTTCGCTGTCGAAATTTGTATTTTCAAAAATTATGTCAATTATATCTTTTTCGATTGCATGTAACTTTGATAAGATCATATGATACTGAACTGTTAGTTTGATACTTTTGTGAGCTGCAAGTTTTTGAGCTATAACAGGTTGCAAAAGATGAAATAAATTTGTAGAGTTAAAATTTGCTAAAACATTTTGATTTTCAAATTTGTAACTGTTATCATAACCGGAAAATGCTGTAGCAATTTGTCTGCTTTGATAATGCTTTTCTTGGCAATATCACGCAATTTTAACATTATATATAGTATTTTTATATTTAATTGATTTTTACGTATTTTTTAATTAGAGATATGAAATGCTTATAGTATAATGTCAGAAATTCTGAGATATAGTAGAATGACAGCTGAAGAACAGGAAGCTTATCATTTCCACCCAAAGTACAACTTATATGCTGGAAATGCACTTGGTTCGGTTATTAACATAAAATCTCAACAATCTGTAGGTAAATCAACTCCGGCTGGTATGATAATAAGTGTTAGTGGAGATAATACAGATAGAACCGAAATGTTTAGAAAAGATTTTATTCATACTTTGTTTTGTGATGATATACCAGATGGACAGCGAGTCTATCGACTAAACAGTTCTACTAGCGATGACAATATTGAAAATTTAGCGTTACAAAACGAATTTCAACCTCATCAAGTATTTGATCTTTACGAAGCATAGATAAGGGAATTATACGAAATATAAGAATAAAAAAAGTTTTTAGAAATTTGGATAGAGATTGATATTTACTTATAAAAGTTAGAGGAATTAAAACAGATTTTATTAATTATAAATCGCATAGGTTTCTTTATGAAATTTTTAATGACGCTATTCCAGATGATTTAGTTATTGATCATATTAACAAAATTAAAACTGATAATAGAATTGAAAATTTGGATTTGGTAATGGTGGTGCTAATAATTTTAAAAATCCGACTAGACAAATAATTTCAATAAATCTTGAAACTTGTGAAGAAAAAAATGAAATCAATGACAGCTGCTGCAAAGCACCTTAAAATTAATACAGCTAGAATAAAAGAAATAGCTGATGGTGAAAGAAGATCAGCAACTTCAACATTAACATTTGATAGATTTAGTTGTAAATATGACGATTAATTATGTTTCTTAACTCAGTCTTTGTAAGACAATTATGTGCAAACATCAAAATATCACCTTTATCAAATTTTAGTGTTATAAACGCACTATTGTCAAGTTTATTTTTTTCTGCTGCTGTTAGGAGAATTTTATCAGAATCACCTTGCGTTATAATAACATTAACCGAATAAGCACTATAACCTGACAAACATTTTCGTACTGCCTCAGCTAGTTCTTTGTAATTTAATATATCAACCTTTTGATGGTATTTTACGTCAGGAGATTTTGTTTCACTAATCATCTTATTATTATAAATTAGATAAAAATATATTATTATATGAACTTAATGAAGAGACTTGCTGATATTTATGCTGACGATAAAATCGCCAACAATAAAATCATCAGCAACAATTTTATACCAAAATATAACGTAATCTCAAATAAATCTGCAAGTTATAGTGAAGATGATATTTTGAACAACAACGAAGGTGATCATGAAATTGTTGAAGTTGATAACAAACATAAATTACAGTAGACCGACAACTGGACGATATAATGTTAAATATCATATCGATAAAAAAATAATAAAATTTAATTTTACTATTACAGAGCAACAAATATTTGGGAACTTATAAAACCTTTTTTAAATCTAAAAATAACTGGCCAGTCAAGAAATATAAAATACGATTTTAATTTTGTTAAAATATTTAATTTGATGCCAACTGATAATGCAAGAAAATTACATTTAATTTCCTTGTGTAGACCAGTCAAATGTAAATCTGTACTGATGAAGTACGAACAAATTTATAATAACATTATTCGATCACTTCGTGATTGAAATCGACTTAGTTGGTACCCAGCTATTAAATTTATCGCTATATCCTCTCCATTTAACTAAACTATTATTGCCCTTTTTTTCCTGATAACTTTTTCAATAACAAATATATCTTGCTCGGTTTTCTGAAGTTCCTGTTCATAAAAACTACCAGTTATTGGTTCACCTAATAAATCTTTTATCGCATAAGTCACTGGTATTGTTAAAAGTACTTTATCAACAACAAATACTTCTTCGCTCCAGTTCAGAGTAAATCCTTTCTCAAATGTTTTTTTCGTCAGAGAAATTCTAACTTTATCACCAACTTTAAAGTTGTGTCTGCGGTACATATTTTAGTTTGCTAATATTGGATTTTTAATTGCGTCGTTTGGCGACATTTTTATTGCTGTGTTCTTCGTATTATTATATTCGTCAACAATTTTCTGTAAAAATATTTATTTGTATTTTTAGCTGTCAAATATTTGTGAATTTTTTCGTTTAGTGTGCGATTAAATCGCTCGACGACAACACTTCTACTTTCATTTCCAGTAACATATGTTTTGATGTTATTTTGTTCTGCTCAAATATGTTATTAAAAAATTCTGCTCCATGATCGGTCCCGATTCTGTTTGGTTTTCTTTCTGTACTTGTTATTATTTGTTTCAATGCATCAGTTATCGATGTTCCTGTCTTATCTTAAACAGGTACACTAAATGCATATTTGCTGAAAACATCTACAACATTAAAAATATATCTTTTATTATTGTTAAATTTAGCAAGATTTGACACATCAACTAAATCTATCGCCCACATATCATCAACGGTATTTGCGACAACCTCACGTCGCGTAAACATTTTTTTTTAGGTTTGTGAAGCTCTGAGGCAAGATCATCATATAATTCCTTTTTTATCGAGTTATAATTTATATTTTGCTATAATAAAACCCTGTACCAACTTTCTATCAACACGCTCTCGCATATTTACAGGTTTCATATCACGAAGTTCGTCTAGCATTACTTTATCGCAACCGTGCTTACCTTGTTCGTTGTCCCGGTAACAGATATCATGACGCATTGCTATTGCATCAACCTGGTTGTAAGGCTCTTGTCCTGACAGCGGATTATCGTTTAGATCTAGTTGTTTATCAAGAGGATTATAAGGTCCAGTATATTTATGGCCTGGCAATGTCCAACCGCCTTTTGGTTTTGGTAATTTGCCAATAAATTTATGTATATCTATACCTGTTCCAATTATTTCTCTGTTATTGCATTTCTGACAATATGTAACAATTTTACTTTGCTCCAGACAGCGACCTCTATCACAATCGCACTTGCATCTCATTATATATTTTATAACTGACAAATTTTTTCAGTCGTCTACTAAAATAACCTTGTCGCACATTCCAGCTCCTGTTGTTGGAGATTTCTTTAAAAACATACTTTTTTCCACAGATTGTACAAATACTTTTTAGCATTATTCTATTATTTTTTGTTTTTTCTGTTGTTTCATCTTTAAGTTCTGTTTTAGTTTTGCACTTAAGACAGTATGTTGACATTATATCAACGAGTTTATACAAAATTAATTGCAATCTCATCATTGGCGTGAGAAGGTTGCCTGTCAAACTGTAAAATAAATTTTAAAAAATTGAATTTATATTCCAATCCAGAGGATTGGGACATTTGTTTTATAAACATCACGCAATAGTATCCACAAGCGGTTGTCCCAACTGGCTGTAGTTGATCAGATGAGTAATTTATATTTTAAAATTTTTTAAACATATATATTTTTATGAGATCGCTCGGACGAAGTCCGAACGAGTCAAAAAAATTGTTATCGTAAACAGCAACCCAGTGAGTACCGGACCCATCGTCAAAGTCTTGTATATTGACTACACACAAACCACCTGCTGGCATATTATCTAATTCGTATTTAGAATATACTCCACGAAATCGGACAACGTCATCCAATTTTTCGAGTATATCAAAATTACTCAACGGCGTCTGGTTCCTGGTAATGTCATTCCACGTCCGATTCCTAATAGATTTGGAATTAGACTGCCCGCTAACCCTGCTAAAAGCGGAGCGAAAGGAATAATTCCTCCTT
The DNA here is from genome assembly GCA_016617855.1 of Megalonaias nervosa. Taxonomy (NCBI): domain Eukaryota; kingdom Metazoa; phylum Mollusca; class Bivalvia; order Unionida; family Unionidae; genus Megalonaias; species Megalonaias nervosa. The sequence continues at coordinate 17,820 of JAECUM010050716.1, read as the reverse complement.
GTTTTGTTGCCCTCGACGACTTTGTCTTCAGTGCTCGAGGACGTTTTGTTTTCTTTTTTTGGTTGTTGACGACTTTTTAGCTGGCATTTTATTTTTTATTGTTTCATAAAACTTCATGCGGTGGCGAAGTCACTGACGACAGATTTCTTTGATACCATCGTCGAATACTGCCTTTTTAGTTGCCCCTGATACTGCCCCAGACGCGGCTGCTAGCCCTAATGTTCATAGTGCTAGCAAAAGTTTTGGAATTGCACTAGCTATTACAGAAAATGCTGGTCCGAGAAATCCGCCGTGTTTTGACATAGATGTTATTTGTGCAGTGGATAAATTAAGCACAAACGGTTTTCCCCGATCGAATTTATTGATTTGCTGTTGAGTTAACATTATTTTTACTGCAGTCCCTTGAGTCGGTGGGGATATCATTAAAGAAATAGGATTACGTTTGGCAGTCGCTGCTAATAACTTTTTAATTTGACCTGGTGTTATGTATATTTCTCTTGTTGTGTATTTCGTACACGTTATATTATTCGGCTGGCATCACGCCATGCGTCCAAGTGACTTCAATATCAACAGTCTATCTAATAACTTGTTCAGAAGGTTTTGAAACTTCAAAATAAAAGATAGGGTATAGTGATCGAAATTCTTTTACTGATATCTGAGATCCACAGTCTGCGTCCTGATATTTTTGCATAACCTCCATAGGATGCGCATAGGGCCGAGATATGTTTTAAGTGACATCATCAGCAAAATTGCATTCGAATTGCACGCTCGGAATATTGTCTAGAGTTTATTCTAACAAAAATTCGTCTGACATTTGGATTATCAAATACAGAGTTGTTCATTTCTTGGTTATTACGACACTCCTGTCGTTGAAATACAACAAACAAATGTCGAGGTAAATGTTCGCTTGACGTAGTTGTAACACGCCATGTGTAATCAGTTGTGTTAGGAATTGTTATTTGATAAATTCTGTTTTGCTGAAAATATATCTTTTTCGTGTAAGCGGTTAATAGTGATTAGAGTTCCATCGTTTTACCCACCGACGGGACAACTCGTGGCATCCACAACGCTAATCTTGTAATAGCAACCTGACCTTCAGCCACTCCATCGGCGTGTATTATACAATCGTTTTGATCCGCCCGATCTAAAATAAGCATGTGCTTTAGTCCTCGAAAAACTTTGTTGTAATCACGGCAAAATCCAAAGATTGTGCTTAACGGAAGCATCATTGTTATTTGGCGAGATTCTGCGGCAAATGCTTTTCGTTTGGCATATCCCTCGTTATATTGCTGTCGTCGTATTCTTGTGACCGCTAATAGTATTGCGTCTCCAATATCACCAGCTGCATTACCAGTGGGATTGGCGATTAGATTATTGTTATCTGCTGCAGGAACACCAGCACCAGTGCGGAATTCGCTTGAAACAGCTGCACCAAATTCAGTATCCTTAAACCACATCATATTTGTGGCCACTGATCTCGAGTAATCATCGCTGAACGAGACTATATTTAGTATTGTACTCGCTATAGGCAAGTGCATTGAAATATCTTCTACGGTTTGATTGGCCAGTTGATACCGTGAGCTTTTAAACAAACTCCAACCGTTATTGACAAGTGCAATTTCTGCGTCAGTTGCAATATCACCGCCTATCGCAGTTAATAACTGACCACGCGCTTCTAACACTGCCTTGTGTGGTAATAGAAACACGTCCTCGTCACGTGTGTTTAAAGTTCTAACACCAGCTTTATTTGGTTCGTTCGAGTTCTCGTCGAGGTATTCAACGTATTCAAATTCTGTCGCTATGTTGTCGGTATCATGTTCTTCGGCAAGATCGAGATAATTTTTGAATGACATTTTATTTTATAATCGCCACACAAAATTATAAGACTAAAAAGCAGCAGGCGTTATTCTTGTTTTCGCTACAAGTTTACGTATTACATCTTCGCCTTTTGGTGATAATAATTTTTTTTTTGTGGTAGCTATCATAGTTCGTCCTGTTTCTGATGTTGGTGCAATATCTGATACTGCTCGTTTTATATCTGCGACAGTCGGTGCAGAATGGCCTTTAATTTTATCATCAACCTTTTGACCCACCGCAGATACAAAAGCTTTACCTGCGTCAAGTGCAATTGGTGCTACTTTACGTGCAATTGCAGGGACATTTTCAAAAATTTTAGTAAATATATTTCCAAAAAATCCACCTACAAGTTTTCTCCTATAAACTTTTTTTGTCTCATCTTTGTTATTAAATTAGGTTCACAAAATTTACGGTCATTGTGCGCGTAGGTGTAATTAATATGTGACAATTTCATTGTTAAGGTCTATTTGTCTATCTGATTGGTCTGTTAGTTGCATTGTTATACTCGTTATTTGATTTTCAGGAGTTATTGGATAATATATTATTTGTCGAGGAGTAATTTGCATTAGTGACCCTACTGGGACAACAGGTGAAAAACTATAGATCGTTTGACCCTGGCTACCTCTAGCTGAGTAAGACCCTAGTGCGATAGAAAAATTAATCAATATTGTGTTTATGTCAGTTATATTTACCGCCAGGTCACCGTCATATGTTATTGTTTGTTCTGTGGTTGATCCGTATTGTTTGCGAGCAAATCCTATCACCGACGCAATAATAGTTACTGGTGAAAAATCGATTAACAAATTATTTTTTAATGTAATACTAGCTCGTAGCGTATTATAGTTCGGAATCAGCTCAAAATTACCCGCAACACTAAAGGTGCTGATCAGTTCTTTTATCGTTTTACTAATATCAGTCACGTTATACACTCCCTGTGGTATTTTAACTGATTTCCATGCTCCAGAATTAAATGTAAAGTCATCGTTAACGCCATTTTTTACATTTGCCATTGCGTGCCATACTGTAGTGGAAATTATTCCGACTTCATGCTGTTTGCTTGAATCTAGTATTATTGGCGGATTATAGTAGACAGAAACGTTTGCGCGGTCACTCGTTGTTTGTGATGAATCAAGTAACCATGTTGTTGACATTATATAAGATCGCCTCGATTAAATTAAATCGCGGTGTAAAATTTCATACTCGGACGATGTTAGTAATCCGCTCGATCCAAGATGATCTAGTATATCAATAATTTCGTTGTCGATTTCAGTGCTTTCATTACCTGCTTCTTTAGATGATATCAATAGCAATAGTCTGTCAACTATTTCTGCGTTTGATGTGAAAACTTTAACGCCAGATCCGGTAGTTTCTTTTTCCTCTGGTAATCTTTAATCTCGATCTTTTTCATACTTATTGAATAATCTTTTGAAATTCCAACTTTTGAAACCTCCTGGTTTAGTTCTATACTGATATGCTGTTTTAAGTATCATTTCAGCAATAATTCCATCTTTTATAAGATCAATTGCTTTTAAAATAAATTTTGCATCTTTCAATTTACTTATGTCATGGTCAGCTTCTGACCAAGCTTCAATAATTTTTTGTAATTTTCTTCTCAAATCTTTATATTTTTCTTCTGACCATTTTCGAATATCGTCAATGTCTTTGATATCATTTTTAACACTAAATTCATCATATTCCTGATTTGTTATATTATCTCGTGCTGATTTTCTGTAAAATACTGTCTTACTTTCAGTAGGCATTAATTCTTTAGTATCTTCAGTTATTCTCTCTTGTCCCTCAGCTAATTCCTTGGTTTGCTTTGACACATCTTCTATTAACCTCCTTAACTGAGCTGGATTAACCGTCAATCTCACTATCGCATATTGAAGCGCAAGAGGATTGTTCATTATCCTATCAAATTCATCCTGTCGTGCAACAGGATCAGCAATATTTCTTCCAAGTTCAGTTACAATTTTGCTAGTTTCCTCTTTCGATCTTTCTCCTAGTAAACCTAACAAGCCTTTTTCTTGTATTTTTTTTTTTAGTTCTTCTGGAGATATTGTTGACACTTCTGGTTGCTTGCCAAGTACTGCTTCGGTAACTGGCTTAAAAAGTTTGGCAGTTTCTTCTTCTGCCTGAATTTGTCCTCGGCAAGCTTCTTCCACTTTGTTCTTAAAAGCAGCTTGAGTTGTAATAAATTTCTTTAGCAATTCGATTCTTTTTTGATGCTCGTCCACTGTTATTTTTTATACGATTTATAAAATTTGTCTAAAGAAATTTGTCAATACAACAACGAAACATCTCACCTGGATCACGTGCGAGTTTATCAAAAAAGAAAAAGTTATATTTGTCTTTAGCTACCTGATGATATAATTCAATAAATTTATCTTTTGTTACGTCTCCACATTGTTCATTTGCAATATTTCTAACGTCAACATTGTCCAGTCCGGGAAATAATATAAAACAACCAGTATTTCGTCTAATAAATCTGTCAACATTATAAAAACCTTGGGCGAGATAAATAGAATTACATTTCTTATTACGTGATAGTGAAAAATTTGATCTTATTTTATTCATGTCTTCATTGTTTAGCGGAATATCATCAAAAACAACTATCTTATGTTCATCTGAATCAAGTTGATTAACTGGAACAAGTTCTTCTGGTTGTTTGATAATAAAAAAATCTTCACCAGCCTCAAGATCATCACGAAGTTTGTTATTATGTTCGCTAAGTAGCTCGTACTTACGTTGTTGTGGATTAATTGTGTAAATATAAACTCGATCGTAGTTAAAATTATTGCCCAGCAGCAAATTCATAAGCAGATTTGTTTTTCCCGATCCAATTCTTCCAACAATAAGATAATGACAATCTGGAAGTTCATTGTTATGTTTATGTTTCACCAACCGCTCTGTATCAAAATTTAATATTGACGATTTTGCCATCGATGTTATACAATTTTATGTTATATAATTTACATATAAAAAAAGTTGTTAGACAATAAAAAAATAATGAGCTATTATACAAAATTTGGAACAACATTATGAGTATCATTGGCTGTAAGTACAATAACAGACGGCATCATTGATTTATCAAGCTACTTTAAAACAATTGGTGATACGATGACAGGAACCCTATCTATGTCAAATCAACGTGTTCTTGGTTAAGAAACGGAGTATCCACCAATAAATGCTGCTAATACACAAGCGGTGAGTTATGCACAACTAAAATCCGTCGATGATAAGAAGTTGTCACTGACAGGAGGAACTTTAAGCGGTAACTTGAATATGTCAGGGAAAAAAAATAATTTAGAGACTGGGTATCCGCCAAGAAACTTAAATCAAACACAAGCAGTAAGTTATTTACAGTTGAAGTATGTTGATGATAACAAGCTTGAAAAAACTGGTGGAACTGTTACAGGTACTGTTGAGGATAATAAACTTAACAAGGCCTGCGACACAATGACAGGTAACCTGTCTGTGTCAAATTCAAAAATAACTGGATTACCGACAACCTCACCACCAGCTAATGAAACTGATGCTATTAGTTATGCTCAGTTAAAAGAGGAACTTACCCCATATTTTAAGAAATCCTTTGGACCAATATCAGGTAACATAAATATGAGAGAGTAAAAAAATAACAACAATATATATTCCAGTTAACCATAATGATCTGACAAATAAAGCGTATGTTGACAGTCTGTCTAGTGGCATAAAACGAACCAAAAACAATGTTGGTTATATTCCAACACTTTATAAGGCAACTGACAATCGAGCTGGGTTTGAGATAAGAGCATCAGGATATTATCCTGAAAATTATCCTTATTACGCTTTCTCTGATAGACACGAATGGACGACCAACGGAGAAGTTGAAAACTTTTGGATTAAAATTAAATGTCCTACTACAGTTGCTATTTGGCAATTTCATTTCCGAGGTCGATTAAACTCTATTGTTGGTCTAATTTATAATTGGCAATTGGAAGGATCAAACAGTGATATCGACTGGGTAATATTATGCAGTACAAAAGACACTTATATTTCAACAACAAAATATTTTACAATTCCGACAGAAAATACTGTCAACAAGTACTTATATTTCCGAGTTTATATTATCGCTGCTGAACATCCGTTCCCAGGACTGACAGCATTTCAAATATACACACTCGATGATCAAATTTAATCTAACGTTGTAAAATAAATGTCACAATTATTTACAATCATTGCGAGATAATTTTATGTTAATATTTTTAACCCTAAAATAGATGTTGGGGACAAATCACTATCGGCACGTGTGATAAATACTAGGAAAAATTTTTCAATTCCAATGATACACTCTCCATTGTCAGAAGAAGAAAAAAAATTTATTCTCGTTATGCATATGCGAGGACCACAACTACTTAAAGCAATAAGAGACTTTGATATTATAAGTAGATACTGTCATCCTAATGATTGTATAGAAGAAAATAAACAAATTGGAATCTTGTTAAAAAAAATTGCTCGAGTTTAATTGTGAAAATCTAGATTTGATTATAAAATCGAACTTAATAAAAGAACGAGATTATGGTGAAAGAGTAAATGTAAAAGAACGAGTAAACAGTAGCCATGATAACCTCGACAAACTAGCGGAATCTAAGATAATATGAATAAAAAGAAACAAGGAATTATACAATAGTTTTCCAAAACGAAACATTTTTAAACATCTCGGCATGTACTACCACGACAAGGAAACACTAGTTAAAATCGCTAGCATGACGCCGGATACGGAGTTAATTATAAAAGCATATTCGAACGCACTTCTACCAATGATGCGTAAAAAAACACCAGAATTTGATCATAAATCTCTAGCGATAATCAAAATTTGTAACGATGAAATTAGTTATCTCGACGATTTTGAGCGAGAAAAGTTTTTGGAGGAAGTCAATCGAACAACATTTGATGTAAAGTTTAATTCTTATTACGACATAAGTGAAGAACATGATGCTCCACTTCCATCACTCCAACGCTTTAGACAATTATCACTGCGAAATTATTACAATGAAGTTGAGAAAATGTTCACAAAACAATACGAAAAATTATGGCTTAGAGTAAATACTTTTACTCAAATTACCTCTCTTGGATGAAAATCACTCCAAAAATTAATGCTGATAAATTTGATAGTCGCATATGCAATTATCAGACAATATCTTGTCCTCAAAATTTTACTTTGAATCAAATAAGCTTGGTACTTGGTTTTATTGATGAAACAGAAAGAGAATACGGTAATTTAGTAAATGAAACAGATTTTATGAACGTGAAGTAGAAAACACGTTTGATTCCTATAGCTGGTTATAGAAAAATGAGGTATTGACAGATGAACGATATAAGAATACTTCGTCAGATGTTTATGACAAGTACAGAGATTTTATAGCTGATCCTAACAATAATAAATTTAGTGACTTTCTTGATTCGATTGTTGGCTCTACAGTTTTTGATATTGTATAAAACTGTAAGCAAATATTGTATAATGAAAAAACAAATCATCGATTTCAATCGTATTTCAGAAAAAATTCCAAAACAAGATGGTGACGCTCTAATGCAATATTACAGATATTATCATAAAAACCTTTGGTGTGTAAAGCAATGTTATAAGTATTACAGTAGAATACATCGAGTAATATCATATTTGCCACTGCTGAAAACCAGCTCTGGCATAATTTCAAGCGGAGCATCATTAAATCCGTTTCTGTTAATAATATATGGTGTCGCTGTCTCTCTTTCAACAGCATGTAAGAAAATTGTGCCTCAACTTGAGACAAAAAAAAAAAAATGCTTGTAAGATAGCAATTATCACTTATAAAAAATTACTTGATCAGATACGATCTTATTTGCGAGGTGTAAAATATGATATGGACGATTTAATACGCGAGTTTCGTATTATTGACAGTATGTTAACGGATACCTTACCAATGAGAGTCAGCAGGTATGAAAAAGCTTATCATAAAATATGGTTACAACAGCAGTGGATGTTTAGAAATATCATTATCAAATAAAGCATCAACCATGTTGTCAATAAAAGTCATTGGATCATCTGCCCAACCTACTATTCGTTCGTCATTTTCAGTTGCGAATAACCATACTGATCCATATTTGACTGATAAATGATAATCAACTTTTTTAATACAGTCGCTTATTATTTTAGGTTTTATATCAGTATATTTGATTGAATTAAATCTTTTAAAAAATCTGTTTGTTAAATCAAATCCAACATGTCGGATTGGATTATAATGATACAATCTATATAATATTTTTTTGTTTAAATAGAAATAAATCTAAGGTTCGGGAGCCTCTTTCCACCTGTCCAAATTTGGGGGTGGGGGTGGGAGTTTCTGGTCTAGGATCCTCTTTTTGGTTCAGGATCCTCATCTACTCATACTGTATTTGAGATAGAAACCTCTTCTGAGATAAAAATTTGGAGGAGGAGGACGGATTTTTGAGATAAAAATTTAGGAGAGGGGGTCTCTGACGTGGTGAAAAAATGTCAGAATAAATTTATATCAGAGGGAGAGGGGGTTTCTGGTCTAGGATCCTCTTTTGGTTTGAAAACCTCATCTTCATATACTACTGCACTCGGTATCGATGAAGTCTTTGGAGGCTATTTGAATGAGTTGTTTTCGCATAGGTAGAGGAGTTTTGAACAGGACTGACAACACGTCCCAATGTTTGGCTAAATGAGGAGGCAGTCCTTTCATTTTCTGTATTTTTGGCAAGAGAGTGATGGTGGTGTGCACTTCTTTTTAGCAGACATCTTTTTAGTTCAGAAGCTAAAATACACTGAAGTCCATCGCTTGACATGCGTCCTTATATCTTATTTTTTGACTGTGGTGATAGACCAAGAGAACTTTTGAGAAGCTGTGGTAACAAAACAAGCATAAAAATCCTCCCCTTTGGTTGCTCCTCGTTTTCCTTGGACGATGTGGTGTTTTCTGGGGTAGAAGTCGATGCTTGGCTAAGAATGTTCTTGGATGTCGGACCAAACGACGAGACTTCGTTATCTTTTTCTTTTATTTTTGGATAGGAGAACGGCGATGGTGATGGTGTGTACTTCTGGCGGGTGACATCTTTGATGCTCAGGAGCACAAAAACCACTGATACTAATCGTTTGCCCCATGTCTTTTTTTAATAGTTAAATGCGTCGCCACTGATTGTCAGTCCGTGGTATCATTGTCATGGCAGGCATCCCTCGACGTTGAGGGGTTCGCAACGGACTAAATCGGGTCAGTTCTTGCTAGGGTAAATCCAGTAAACTGTATAACATACCCGATCTCTCTTGGACTTTGATGTTTGGGGAGGGTACTTTGTTAGCAGCTGCCGCAGCAGCTAAAAAGGTGGAGGGTGTCACCGCTGGAGGAGAAGTTCCTGGAGACACGGGCTTCCACGCTTTCATCCAATTATGAAAGACTCGTGTTAAATTGGGTTTGGCTGGCATCACAAGCATCGGTGAAGTGGAAGAACCTGAAGCTAGTGGAGACGTGGTCACAGTCACTGCAAGTCGTGGTTTGGGGATGTAAGATTGTGTCCTGGCTGAAGTGCCTCTCTTACGGGTAGAAGCTAATTTCTGGAGTCTTTTCTTGGGACTTTTCTTTTTCTGGGGCTGTGACCTGGTCTTGACACCACTGCGCTTTTTCATCTGGATACGTTTGGGTCGGGGAGTGGCTTTTTTCTTAGGAATTACTTTGGGAACATAGGGATCCCATTTTATGAGGGAGCGAACGATGACACCTCCTAGAGAACCGCTACCTCCAGGTTTCAAAATGATTTGCGTTTTGGTTTGAGTGTCGATGCGTCGATCTGCCAGTTGCGTCAAGGCTACTTTGTTTGTCTCAAAAAAGCGTTTGGTTTGATGTGGAATGTGAATGATGTCTTGCAGTAATTGACGTGCTGTTACGGTAAACCATCGTAAGACTTCTCTGAGACTGGCTTCTAAGACACGAGCACGTATTTGTGGATTTTTTCGCGACTGATGCCGTACAAGGCACGAATCAATTTGACGGGAAGATGAGACTGAAGGGACGTCATGTTGACGATGAGTGAAACAGACCAAAAGTGTCCGAAGTTTTTATAGATTTTTGTTATGTCGATGGGGACGTGTACAAGACAGGCCTTACGCCTTAGCACCAGTGGTGAAACAGATGCGTACGAAATTGCAAATAATCGGGGGCAGTGGGTTTTAAGTCCACAAGTAAATAGGAGTGTGGGGTTTGAGTGGCATCGTCATACGCATGTGTCAGCCAAGGAATTCCTAACTGTTTGGCAAAGACTTACACTTGCGATTTATCTCTAGGACTTTTAAACAACACCACGTAATGAGCATTGAGACCGATGGTGCGATGGGCTTTACTTTGTTGAAACTAATTTTGGGTCATGCAAATGACACTGGCATTACGATTATGTCCTTTGCGCGCAAACCACAGTTTAATTTCTTCTTCGTCCTCTCCTAACATGTCGTCGAAGATGACCAGATGAGTTTGACTGGTGTAAGACACGATCCGTCGTTTTCGCCAGGAATGCCTTCCACAAACACGATGGAATCACCTTGACTTTCTTGCAGAAGGCTGTACTCCGATTGCCACTCTTTGTAACACCACACGATACCTTGATGTGGGCGATCGATCAAATAATTTTTATGTTCGATCAAACGTTTGAAAAATTCTGTTTTGCCTGAACCGCTGGGTCCAGCAATTAACATGTTAAACGGATGGCGAAGATACAAGGCCTCCCAGCTAGCGCCATCTACGTTTTCGTCAATGACTTTTAAAGTGGAGGAAGAGGGAACAGATTCAGCAGAGATAGCCATAGTACAGGGAATGTCGCTTTTGAAACGAAGACAGACAGACAAGAGTTTTTATACTTTTTCAGCACACGTTTATTTCAAAACATTTTAAAAATTGAATACGAAAGACAAATATACATAAAAGCCAAATGGTTAACTACATCGATAAAATACACATCAAAGCGATCAAAGTGGAATATAAACAAGGCACTGTACAACATCTTTTTTGCTAAGGTGTGGTGTTCTTAGAGTCTCTACACTTGACACCGTCACACAGGGGTCCTCCCGGAATAGCCTTTCGGGGGTGTCCATGTCAGTGACAGTCCTGTCCTGAATACGGTGGTTTTCCTCGGTGTCGGGTTCTTCTTCTGGCACTGTGGCTAACACAGGTTTAAGGGTTACCTTTTTCAGTGAACATTTGAATTTATGATCACAAATCTTTGGCATAGTTTGCCACTTCTTTTGTGCAAACCTCGAAACCAAAACTTTTCCAGTCACGTACATCTTGCCAGTGAGGGAGTAAGTCCCAAACTACACACATATCTTCGTAAACGTATTCAGTGACTAAAAGTTGACGAATCTTTCTTTTCCGTAGAGGTAGAGAAATATCGAGATGAAAGCTCAAGGCTTTTAACATAATGAGTCTCTCGTGTTAAAGGTAGCACCCTCATGTGTTTGGTTGTACTGTGAGGTACAAATCGTAAAGAGCCCACAAGGAATCGGTTGGTAAACGAAATCCCACAAAGGAAATCACTAAGACACACACTACACGATACAATTCTCGTAAAAAGTGTTGGTAATCCATCACAGTCTGAAGAGTGTCATTAATTTCCTTCCATGGATATTGTTGTATTACTAATGATAAAGGTCGTGGCATGGTAGCAAGTTTTTATACCCTCTTTTGTCGGAGTTAATAAGTGTACTTTGTGCACAGAACTGCTCGTACTCCGTCTGCGTATCCAAATAGTTTAGTCACTAGCGCACACACTACACACCGCACAGAATTTTCCTCTACAGACAAAATTTGATAGCTTAAAAGAGTTTGGTAATCGTCTAAGTCTTCCTCTGGAATTCGTTGTAGTATGGACACTTTGTAAGTAGAATCAGCAGCAACCAATGTCTTCCGGCCCTTGGTCAGTTGATCAATGTCTGACTATTGGAACGCTTTAAAATCAATCAGTCCTCTGACAGCATTCGGGTACCAGTGGTTAAACCATTGGTGATGTAAAGGATGCGATTGTTCTTTGCGTTTGACTTGTATTTTGACAAACTCTTGGTAAATGCGTTCTCTCGACTCCACAGGTAAACCACGAATCTTCTCTTGTAAAGTATCCATGAAGAGATTACGGAAGTGGTCCCACTAATGGTAGGTAGTGACAGTGAGGAGACCATCGAGCATGTTCCAGGTAAGCCGAGTCTTTCTGCTCCCACTGGTGAAGTGACACACCGCAACTGAAGCATTTGACTTTATCACCTTCAACCAAGTAGATAAATCCGGCTCTGGCTAGTTCTTCGGGAGTAGGTCCTCCCAGATATTTAGGCCACTTGCCTTGGAAGGTCTGGAATCGACTTTAAAAGTCGCAGTATTTAGACAAAGGCACATGGAACGAACATTTTTTTTTCACGGGTACATTTCGATGAAGGTACGATGAAATTCGTAGTAGTTTGCTCAGGCATGGATGACATCCGTAGGGTGGTAGACGCATGGTTTCACTTTGAGGATGACATTGACAATGACAACCAGTAAAGAGTCAACGATAACGAGTGGCATCGCTTTCGCATCCGTCAGGTTTGACACGCACAGCATCACTTTCCATGGTCGGTGTAGTAGTAGTCATAGCAATGTTCCTATGACGTTGTACTGAATCGCTGAGGTCACAGAGTACGGCATCCCTGCAATCGCAAGGCACAGCATCGCACTCCACTTGAGAATCACCGAACCTGAATTGTGTGTGTTTAAAAGGATTGATTTTTCTTGCTTGGCAATTGTAGCCACAATGAACTATCGGTCTTGGACGTTTACCCTTTATATATGCTCACCAATATCAGCGTGTCCGTACGGCAAAGGGAAGTGACTGGGAAGTCGCACTCGCTTCTGGTACATGATTTGATACACTTTTTTTCCAAGGGCAGACCGACAATTTGGCGGGTGGGAAAACGTACAATCTTGTGATGTTCGTCGGTGGTCACTTTAAAATGTTGATCCTCTCCAGATTGCAAGGCTTCTTGCAAGGCCACTTGACGTTTGACAAAATTGGTCGTTTGAAGGCGGATGACAGTAGGATCTTCCCGGGCATGAATCGTTTGTGGTACACTGAGGAACACGCTTTGGCAATGGTGCAGGCTTTTTTCAAGGTGTCGATCCCTCTGTGCTCTATGAATAATTCTCGAAATTTACCGCAGCATCGCCGTAAAATGTCCACGTCGGAACGACAGTAATTTTACATTTCATCCTGAAATTCGAAGGGTCCGAGGCGTGAGTGTGGTACCAAGCGTAGAAAACTTCTCGTTGTTCGTTGAGCATGTTGTCGGGGTCGTAGTAATGAGCATCAGACAAATGTGACAGGACAGCGTGTTGATTTGCTTCGGTACTGAAAGAGTGCGGAAAATAGCCTTTGGCCATTGCTGTCATTCCATATGTTTTAGGCATTCGACTCAAAGGCATGGCCAAGTAACTCATCGAATCTTTAAACTGCACTTGTCCCACTTGCATGGAAATGATTTTGGCTCCGTTCAAAGTCACTTTAGGACGTTCTGTGCTTTGTTCCGTATAGTATTTCAGACGAAACTGTCTATCGTATCCCGAGAAATTGTGAGCCATCACCATGGCATAGCGATGGCAATCTCCGTAACGTTCGACGTCCTCATGGCACCACTTCTCGGCCAGTGTGTTAGGCTCTCGAAAGATTGTTTCACGTCCTCCAGGAATCTTGCTACAGTGCGGGCAATGGCAAAAGATCGGTTCTTAGATACACTTCGCGCACGCTCGATGAGCCAAGTAGAAATTAGGAATGTGAATGCCGGTCTCTTGCATGCATTCTAAATCGAAAAAGATAAAATTCCCTTTCTTCTGGTCATCTTCCTCTTTCTCATCCTTCTGTTGGGGTTGGTTTTTTGAATGTAGCATTTGTGTTCCAAGTCCACGATTTGGTGACAAATGTGACATCGCTTCTTTCCTGGACATTGATGTGCCTTGGCATTATTGCTACGTATAACTTGTCGACAAGTTGGGCACAATCTCTGGAGTTGACAAGCACATTCCGCTGTGAACATTGCGTCTTCAGATGTTGTTGGTAACATGTAGGGCTGACAAGAGTGCGCTGACAAGCAGGACATTGCATTCGTTGTTGTCCTTCGTCAAGACAGGGTTTAGAGGCCAAACATCCCTCATATTTTGATCCACAATGCTTGTGTTTCGATTGTTATACCCATAGTCACAATTCTCACAACAATATCCGTATCCCAGGAAACAACAGAGGTCCACGCGCTTCTTGAGGGTGTACTTTCAATGTGTAGCGTGGAGCCAAGACGTCTTTTAGTTTTTGCATTTCAGGAATGCTACAAGCAGTGTCTTTAAATAGTCCCGCTTGCTGTAGTAGGCGTTCTGCTTTTCTTCGTTGTTTGGCTTGGTTCGATTTTTGAATAGTTTGCCAGGCTCTTTTCCATTCTGCTGTGTCGCTCTTGTTGGCATACGTTCGTCCCACCACGATGGCTCGGGCTAAACACATCTTGTCTTGAGTGTTGTTAATTTGGACGAGGCTACGCTTGATGCTGCGAAGGTCGTTCACCAATAACACTTTTCTGCGTTGTCCAGTTCCTTTGGGAAGAAAAACGTGGGCCATGTACAGTGTCGCTTTTCCGTCGGTGATGTGAAACTTGTCGTTAGATTGCTGTACGTGCTGAATCTTGTTGATGAGTTTGGAAAGATTCAGTTCTGCTGGGCTACTAAACTCGATCCAAAAGGGTGACTTCAAATTGTCGTGATAAATGGAACGTCTCAAGCGATCGTCTTCTTTGGCTCGACATTACCGTTTCAGTGTGGTTAACAAAGAATCCCACACATCGGTAATGAAACCCTTTGTTTATTCCAGCGGTACGTCTGACTTGAAATCTTTAAACGTCACCGTGTACGTGTAGGCCGAAGTTCTAAATTTTCTAGAGGAACGTTTATCTGTCTCTCGAATGTGGTAATACTTTTCAGGGGTTACTGGTGGTGGACTTTGGTTTGACTTTGACTCTCTGGGTCTGGATTCTGGCTCACTCAAGACATTTTCAAAATCGCTAGCATGGATTTGAGCCAAGTCTTCAGCTACTGTGCTAGGCGATAGGTCACATTTCTGCCTCTTACTTTCGTCTCCTTTCTCCACGAAATGGTGTGATCGTTTCATCTTGATTGCAAACATTCAAATGACTACATTGTAAACGTCATGGTCCCCTTTATATCAATGTAAGGCCAGTGTCTTTCCTATATAAAGGGTCAGAGTCTTCCCCCACAGTATTCATTTCACTCTCAATCCTACCAGAAAGATGGAAGAGCCAACATAGATCGAATTTCTGATCAATGTTCTGCGAGGTGTCATGCGAAGGTTTTCTTCAGAGAAGCCGACAGAGTACTCCTCCTCCTTTCAAGATAAAAGTCAAGATACTTGCTATATCCGTAAAAAGAAAGGGCATTGGTCTTCAGTATGCCCACAACGTCATAGCAAGACAGGCGTAAAAAGAGACAAAAGTCAAGATACCTGTTTTCATTGTCAAGAGGTCAAGAGAAAGGACATTGGTCTTCAGATTTCCCTAAGAAACAACAGGGGCAGGAGAAGGAGAGGGGTTCCGAACAGGAAGAAGAGGTACCCTTTGAAAATGAAGAACCCAGACACGTACAGAAAGAGAAGAAAAGAAGACGAGAAGAAAGTGAGGAAGAAGAGAGAACATCTGTGACAGTGAAAAAATTCAAAAAAGTACACAACAAAAAAAAAACGGAGAGAGTGAAAGGAAAAGAAGAAGTCTATGAACTTTTTAAGTGATGTGTTGTGAAATTGAATTGTAAATCTCCACAGAGAATATACCAGAAAGGAAAACGTAAGTGTCTCTTGGTTTTGATTTTATAGTCAGCATAAGGACCTACATTCATGCACTCACACAAGTCCATCATGGGGAAAAAGGGGATTTGACTTTTATTTGATTTTGGCAAACATTGAGTAGTCTCTATTCGAGAGAGGTGGGTGGCCTTGAAAAGGACCGTTGGGTATTCGTTTTTTGTTTATATAAAAGAACAAGCTCAGAAACGGGAGGCAATGAGTTTTAACTGCCTTATCCCTTTGCCACGACCAAGGTCTACTTCTGGACCTGCTACTGTCGATGATCTGGTTGAAATCACTAGTGTTTGGTATCTCAGGTGTAGTGCGAGTGTTAACAGGGTTGGAGTGTTTGGCTCGGGAAGGTATTTTCTCTTGGGTCGTATTAAAGAAGTCTGACACATTTCTTTGAGACTCCTTAACTCTGCCAAAATGTCTAAGAGTACCGTCATTGTTTGACTTTCACTGTCCTCCTTCTCTACTAGACCATGTTTCTTCTCTGCTTCTTCTTCTTCCTGTCGTTTTCTTCTTGCCTCATCTTCTTCTCGCTGTTGTTGTTGAATGAGAATGACTTGTTCTGCTTCTTTCTGCTGTTGAAAAAATTTCTCCAATTCTTCTTTCTGCCTCTGTTTAAAATCCTCGACGTACGGTAAGGAAGGACAAAGCGGCGAAGGTACTGGTACCGGAACAAATGCTTGTGAAGAGAGAAAATCCGCTAAATCCCAATTAAAATCGTTCTCTTCTTGAAGTAGGATTGTGGTTGTTTTAATAGCCGCTGCTGTACCATCACTCCTCGTCTCCACAGCCGGTGCACCCCAATTCACTGTCTTCTTAGTTTCCGTCATGTTCTAACTCTGTTGCATTGATTCACTGCGCACAGATGCTAGCGTACCTATATAGGGAATGTGACGTCACAGGTAGCTCTCTTCGGATTGGAAGACGGACTCCGCACTGTGGCTGAATTTTGTAACGCATGTTAGGATTGGTGAAAGAACTCAATCCGTTTCGATCCGCTCTTCCACTATAAATAACCACGGTTCACCTCATCCCATTCACCAGATGTGAAGTAACGTAGAATCGTCTACCCTCCTATCGTCGGTACTGTTCAACCCCCACTATCCCATGTATGTCAGATCATCATGGGCAATTACCAAGATGGCAGAGACAGCCCTTTGGAAACGAAGGATCTATGTGGAGAGACAAGGCTGTCTGAAGAGAGTCTGAATCTACCGATTTAGAGGTCAGACGAAGTTTGAGGAAGCGAAGAAGATCTGTGCGATGCCCTCTACGTTAACTGAATGGTGTTGACATAAAAACCAAAGGCCCTTTTCAGGGCCACTCCATTGCCTCGAAAAGATATCTATTCATTGTTGCCTAAAAAGTTTAGTCGATTTTATGTGTGATAGATTTATGTCCATAAATCTATATTTGTGTAATATGCCTATGTCTCTGTCTATGTCTCTAACCCCGTCTCTAACCTCGTCTCTATGTCTATGTCTCTATTTGTCCCTAGAGTAACGCGTATTCAGGTCAGCCCCTTGCCACACTGTTCCGCCCGACTGAGGTCAGCCACTTGTAACATTGTTGCCAGTGTCCAGTACCGTGACGTCACCCCTGTTCGATTCATATTGTCCGTATATAGTCCCACCCATGTTAAATTTCCCTTGTCCGTATACAGTCCCAACCTTTTGTCCGTATATTCCTTGTCAGTATAAATCTCGTCTGTATATCGTCCCAGGGGGTCTCGTAATGCTAATTCCCATTGTCCGTATATCGTTTCCCTTCACTACTAATGTAGAAAAAAAATTGTAGTTCAGCTCTTGGGTGTAATTTTCACTCAGCATACGATCAAACATTTTATAACAAATGTATAGAACTTGGATATAAAAGTCGGTCACTGTAGGACGGGCAATAACATTTACCACCAACTGATGAACGAAATTTCGCCTGACGTAAAAGTGAGAAAAAATCAGAAATGGCTGCCAGTCATTCGGGTTACCAATGTTTAGCACGTACAGATAACTTTTGACGTAGGATTCCCACATCTTGACTCCTGAATCCCACAAAATGGAGACAAAAACTAAA
>JAECUM010050715.1:0-17477 GCA_016617855.1 Megalonaias nervosa | reverse complement strand
GCAATTTTCTAAGGTAGACTTGAGAGTATTTAAAATTAAGAGGCTTTAAATCAAAGTAAAGACTGATACAGGAAACACGCTACATTTACTTTCATTGAGCGATATCATGTTCCCTTAAATAATTTTCAGATTCACTTTGCACTTGGAAATTCTCTTTCAGGGACAGATGTTCGCTACCATTAAAGGTCTTCGCAAAAATAACACAGAGGATACCGTTACAGTTGTAAAAACTTAAATTATTCAGATTCTGAAACACTTACCTCGTGGAGCTGTATTTTATTGTCGCTGCAAGTGAAAATACTGTGTAAAGCAAACATGTCAGCAGTCATTAAAATGATTAACTTTTTTCACTATAATGATCTATACATATGTTGAATTTTGTTTTGTATCTTCCATCTGATAATACCTATAGTATATTTTCATGTGAAACACCCTGATATAAAGTTATGCCCTACTTTGCTGTATGTTAAGAGTGCATTTGACAAAAAACATTATCAACTAATCGTGTCAGGAAAACATTGATTACAGACACGAACAAATAAGTTGCATGAAATAGCTTTCTAAGAGGTCTTGAAAGAGTTACAAATCCTTTAAACCATATGGAAAGCATAACATGAAAATGTGTTGAAAATATAATAGAGAAAGAGAAACAATTTATGGAATAAACTTCATTAAAGTGAATATTTGAATTTATCATTTCTAGACATGTTCACACGAAAGTGTTTGCGTAAGGGTTAGGGATAGTTCCTTCTATCGTGCATCAAAACCTATCACTTCCATTTACAGCAGGAAGTTACAAGCAACTTCTAATACTAGCGATATATATATATATATATATATATATATATATATATATATATATATATATATATATATAGATAGATAGATAGATAGATAGATAGATAGATAGATATAACAACGAACAGTGCAAAACTAGTATCTAACTAGCCTGAGCGCTTTCCACTCTTAATGAGTCTTTTTCAAAGGCAATTACAAAACATAGACAAGACAGACAAATAAAACACAAAACACACACACATATATATAGGTATGTATGCGTGCTTTAAAAGAGTTGTTATAAGAGAGTTGGAAAGAAATCTAATTCGCTAGTACTGTCAAGTTTAAGTCAAAATTAATGTATTTACTTGTATCAGGATCTCAAAATCTCTTTACATGCATCACGTAACTCGGTTCTTGGGCCAGTGAATCTTGAACACTTGTATTTTTGATTGTTAGAATTGTTAGAATCGATAGATACTGCATTTCTGCTTTTTGATTCAATCGTTTTCCCGTGATTTTTGAAAGCCAATTCTTGACTACCATAGTGAGTAAACAAAACCAAATACCAGTCATGAATTTTAGTCGCTGCTTTTGTTACCGATTAATCAGAGCACGTAATTTGCTGTTTGCATCTCTATTTTCTCAGGATCTTGCATTTGTTCGCTGATATTTAGGTTGCGCCTCTATTGTTGCATTTTTTTTTTTTTTGTCCAAATGGTTTGACATTTCTTCCTTGTCTCTGAGTTTCTTAAATATATCTAAAATTAGTCGGTTATAGAGTGCGTAAATAACATCAGACCAGTGTTTATGCTTTTGTCTGTTCTGGACATCTCATTTTTGTGTTCTTCATATTATACAATTTATCATGAAAGTCAGTTGCAGTGTATCCACTTTTTGATGTTTCACTAAGTCTGGTAATCTCAATCCTCTCATTCAACTCTGTTGTAGGAATGTGTTCTCAGTTAAACAACTGTTATATGTTATATGAGGTCGATGATTATAGCCTTGAGACACGCATTATTAAATATATGGATACGGGTATCAATGTGTCAGGACATATAAAATAATATACTTGCGTTCTTGAGATCGGATCATTAGTTATAGTATCAACATTAATCATTTGCGTAACGTTTCCAAAACTATTGTAAATTCTTTCAATCTCCATACATATTTCTTATATATAAAAATTGCTGGAAAAAAATGTTAACGCTGCCAAATATTGGCTAGATGTTTTTCTAAACTAGATTGTACTGTCGCACCGCTCTTAGGAAAAATGCCTCAAAAAGATTTGATGAATCCACGCCTTTTTGATTGTTCCGAAATGGTATTGCTTCTATATGCTAAAATCACGTGTAGTGTATTAGGTTTTCTAGCCAAAATTTACTGTGGATCCAATGGAACATTAATTTAAGCTCTCTGGGCCTTTAAAAATGTATGTATCAAGCCTTGATATACAAACGAAAACGTATACGTTTGAATTGTTCTTTTTTATAAGTTTTCTTAATCCATAGTTATCATAAATATTTCATACGATATAGCAAACTTTACTTACTAATGATTCGTTTCCTGATGATGATGACAGAAATGGTTCCAACGACTCCAAGAAAAAATCCCCCAAAACCTATTCCGAGGGAAGCACCGATATCAAGCGACGATACAGATTCTGTAAAACAATAATAAAACGCACATCTGTAAGTATTGCTCAAAGTTAATATCACCGACTGTGAGTATTCTGTGTGCCACGAAAACGGTGCGTATCAACGCTAAGGTAAAATCTGATGTGAAGGGAAATACAGTGCCTCTGTACTTGAGACTGTTCTGAGTTACTTTTCTTATTATTACAGATCTTCCTAATGTTTTTGAGAGACAACAATTACCAGACTTTGTTTAAAACGAAAAAAATAATGATTCCTGTCACTCGGTGAGAATTCTGTGTCGCCTTTTACTGTTGTATTTTTGATCATTATGAAATTAAGAGTATATCTGTTCTTATGTTATTGTGTTGTCAATAACATTTTGTACTTTATCGAATATACATTTTCAAATTTTCAACTTTGTCCTTATTTGGCACGTCTGTTGTACTTCTCCTTGCAACAAACAACATAAATGCAAACGATGAAATGATCGTGCACGTAAGACATACTGCAATCATGTCATATACTGACGTCAAGAAAAAAAAAAATCCCAAACAAATACAGGATGATATATCATGTCTTTGCGAACACTAACAGTCCAAGTTTAACCATATATCCATTTTGCATTTCTATTTCTAGTTGCGAATAGATGGACTGCCGCACATTAGCAAGCAAAGAAAATTGCATTCATCGCAAACAAATGTATTATAAAGTATTAAGTTTTAATCAACATTTTGTTTTGTAACCCAGTGCAATACTCACTTTAAACCAGAATCAGCACTTGAGGTATGGAACATTATCTGACCTTTCGGCACAATACGTTCAATAAGGTTGTACCGATGCCGTTTGCTGGTGAAAACGCTACGTAAAGCACCTTTACTTTTCTTTGTAAACTCTACCTCGGGAACAATATGTACTTTCGTGCTGGACACAATACGACTTTTCTCTAAGCAAATAACGGTGTGGATTGTATGCGTCTACCAGTCTGAATTGGAAACTGTACTTGGTTGATGACGCCAGTGTAACGAGCAGCAGATTCGTCTCTTGAAAGACTCGTTGGAAACTACTGTGACACTTATTGTTGCACAGTGCACAAAACATAACTGTGTTACATGTTCCATGGATTCATTAGTATTCGCAGTTTAAAGTATTTATTCATGTTACTTGATTCTAGTCTGGACAATATCACCTAGTAAATCAGTATGATTTATTCAAATTTATCTACAACAGATTTCATGTTAACGTCTCCGTTTATGGAAAATCCTGCAGTAACAAGTTTCACTGTTTGTTGTTTTAATCAGGCTCGACAATTTGCTAATGAATAAGGAAATGATCCCTAAATAAAGCCTATAATACTAACAAAGTATTGTTACGTATCGGCTCGTTCAAAGTAACACAAAGAAAAAGTGACTACAACAAGCTTTGTAAATTTTAACAAAAGGAATTTATTTCCCTAGAAAACACGGTAAAAAGGTAAATCGATGAAACAAGACTTAGGATTTACGAAGAAGATCCAAAAATATGACCTAAAATTGTGAAAACATAAGTCCTGTGAATAAACAGTTCTAATTTGATATAGTCTGAATCTCACTTCCGTTCCAAGATGGCGGATGATGACGTCAGACGAAGGCTAACACAAAATATCCAGAATTTTCACTGTAAAGCACAGTTTGTATTGTTCTGTTCCGATTTAGAAATAATTTCATCAAATGTCTTTGTCCAAAGCCAGTAGTGTTGTTCTCCAGGGAAAATAATTATTTAGAAAGTAGATGAAATACAGCTACCACCACTAATAACACACATGTTGTTCCTAATACGTACGAATGAACAAACACCTCTTTCCAGCACAGAAATACCTTTTCCTTAAGGTATTAGAAACTCTACAAGATGTTATGATGTGACTCTCAACTATGACTGACTACGACTATGACTACGACTGAAAATTTCTTACAGGTAACTGTGCATTTAAAACAAGCTAATACGTCATTTCATGTACACATGCACGAAGAACACGTGTGATTTCGAAATCACATCTGGGTATTACAAAAGAGTAAACAAGTAATAACGTGGTCACAGCCAATCATTTACATAGCTCTTTCTCACTGTTTACTTGATACGAAAAACCGTCATGCAAAAATCGTGCTTACACGAGTCACATTTACGTTTTAAATAAATACGATGTTTCTAACATACCATTATACCCATGCAAACATAATCATCATCATAATAATAACTACATTTAATGATGTAAAAATGAAATAAGAATGAAACAAAGAATTAGAAGAATTTACATTTTAACACACATGCGATTTAACTACAGGGTCGTAACAGTATCAGCTAGGCATTTTGTTTACAAAACAAAATCAACACAGTACTCAATGAATCCGTAAGCATTAGTTGCCAGTTAAGGAGTTTAATTTAATCGTTTGGGAAATTTGAATATTTTCATTCTGTATGTATTTTGTATGGATGCAACTGTAAGATACACTTTGTATATGTGTATGAATTTAATAATATAACTGATGCAATAATGAACATTAAACAAGCTAACTTTCCTAGAAATAAGATCGCATTGAACATTATAATACTTTCTTTTTGTGAGAATTGTCTGGGTAACCAAAGTACAAAAATCCCATGAACATAGATATAAAGATAAAAACAGCAAGGTGATAATGCTTTATTGATCAGGAATGTGTCTGTTATGGACTAAAATATGTGACAATTCATTGTAAACTAAGTCACGTTGGGAACCTGGTTTAAATTGATTCTATTCCAAAATCAATTTTGCGAAACACAATTCGTTGATGTAACAACAGCTGCAACTGAGTCTCTTACCGCAGAACCAGCCGCTCTAAAATCTGGCACGTTTAAACCAAACACTTCAGAACCTGCGAGTGAAGCAACCATGTTATACACATAGCCATCAACTTACGACAGATTGACAAATTCAAAAAGCCGCACCCGTGCATGTAAAGTACAAATGTCAAGGGCTGAGTGAATGGCGAAAAGAGATTGCCGTATTCTCCGAGGTGGTCAAATCGGTGATAATTTCACTTTTGCAACACCCCGGCATATACAGGGGTAGAACATTGACATAATTGGCATCATTATCAACCGCGATGAGAATGCAGTGTGCGCAATTGCAATGGGAAATGGAATATTGTCTAGAAAGTACTCCTTAAATGTAATTGATGTGTGTGCTTTTATTAGTATTATGTAAATAAACAACTAAATTATTCAGATCAGATGTTCAACACGAGTCCAAATGTGGTTGTCAGAACATTAGCTATGGTCATTTGGGATCACAGTACCTCCATTGTGCTGACGAGAATGTGTCTTGTAATTTGTGGTCAATCGTGATTACATATAAGGACCGGATCATTACTTCATTTCCCACAAAACTTAGTGTTTATATATATATATATATATATATATATATATATATATATATATATATATATATATATAATAAAAGTAATTTCTTCATTAAATTTGCACAATAACCAAGCTTGCCTCCATTTGTTAGAGCTAGAGAATTTTTTCGGCCATAAAAACAGTGTTTCGCAGAGTTTTCTTGCACCTCGTTCTGCTACAAATAGTGCATTCAATGGTCTGTCCATAATGATATAGACTCGCAGTATGAGTGCATATTCTATTTTGTTAGGAGCAATTAAATACAGATATCAAAATGAAAGCAAATATGTTGTTGTCAACTACAGCACATATATTCAAAAGATCAAGTTCATAGTGGAATACTTTTGCAAGCTAATGGGTGCATCGTAAAATATAGCGGGCTGGTTCTCTGGCTCCAAAATAACTAGTGGTTAGACACCTAGACATAGACACAAAACATTAAAGTTGCATCCATGGGAAGTTTCAATGGTCAGCAGCTACTTTCTTCGTTTCATTTTACTAACGACTTTTGAAAAATGACTAAATATTCCACAACTTAGCAATATATTGAGCTTTGCAAACAATCAATTATTCAATGCAGACTGTATTAGACCAGTCAACTGCAGCTGCAATTATTAACTCAGAGGTTGATACAAATGGCGATCATTTTATTAAATATTCCTTGCTCCAAAATAATCAGACGTCAGAGAGAGAGAGAGGGAAACAAGTGTGCATGATCAAACGTATGCTGGTTTACCTTTAATTGTTCTTGCAACAAACTTAATGTCAACAAAATCACCCCCTCCATTTACATTGAATGAATATAATCTGAAATAGTAGGCTGTGTTGGATTTAAGCCCGGTAATAGTTGCAGAAAACCACCCTTCCTTCTTTCCGGCGTTTATTAGAGAAGCATTAGTCCATGTAATATTATCCATGCTGATCTGAACCACAAATGTTTGATCGAATCCCCTATGATCTCCAGATAGCCACTGAAGTGTAACCTGTTTCTCTTGAACGTCTGTGACGTGAAAATTAACTGGCGTCTCTGGTTCTCCTGCAGTACAAACAGACGTCTTATTTAGAACATGTTATTATCTGGTTCACTTAAATATATTAGTGCACGAAAAGATTGGCAGCATGCAAATACAAATATAATGCACTTGTTACGTATAAATGTAAAAATAAAAGATTGACGTTACCTGTTTTTCATTAGAGAAAAACAAATTCATATTTGCAATTCATTTTCTGCTCTTTGATGTCTTTATTAATGTCGTGAGCGAAATTCAAATAGAAAAGAAGACAGGAATACATGGAACTGCAGGGCAATTAAATGAACAGAACTTTTCGTAACAAGAAACTTAAGTTAAACGTCCACGTTAAAAATATGAAATATTCTCTACGTTTTGCAAACATGGAACTTTTATCTCATACTTGAGAGATCTTTCCCTAATTGGAAACGGTTAAGAATCCCAATATTGAATGAACCTATTCTTGATAACTCGTGTAGAAATGTAACCCACTTCGCTCTGAACAGGAGTGTTATAGAGTTCCATATAAAATATTTAAAAGTAATTTTGTACGATCCTTAATACTTGTGAAAACTAAGAATTAGCATGGATATTAAAGATTAATAACCCATTGAAAATACGTGCAAGTTGATGTTTTGTGTACAATATTTAAAAGTAAGTTTGTATGAGCCTTAATACTTGTGGTAACTAAGTATTAACTGTGGATATTACAGATTAATGCCCCAGTTAAAAATACATCCAAGTTGATGACATTGTTTACCAGTTAAAGAGGATAAAAGGATAGCTACAAGAACTAATTCGATGGTTTCTAATTTGAAGGTACAATTAAAAATTGCTTAACAATCACGTGAATGATTACATCACTGTTTGTGTGAACACGAATCTATTATATGCATCTTATCCCATCTTTTGTGACAGACTGACATCGTGTGAACTAAATTGAACTCCTTTTATGAACTCTCTCTCTCTCTCTCTCTCTCTCTCTCTCTCTCTCTCTCTCATGGTATGTGTTCTTATCTTTTTGAAGTTGGGAGGGTTTATGTTCGATTTGGATTATTATTATTATTATTATTATTATTATTATTATTATTATTATTTCCCATTGACTCTAGTTATGTTCATAGGGCATACCATTAATTGGCGCCATGTGACCACTATTGTACGGACATGAAATGGGACCCTGGTGCATACATAAATACTTGCTTTACAATTCAGATACCCTATCTTTTAAGTTTCTCATAGAGGCTATTAGAAAAGTAGATGAGCCATATGAAGTGGATATGCCATATAAAACTCGATATCCTCGACATAAATCATAAATCTAGATAGGTCACTCAGACTCATATATATAGTGTGACTGATCGTAGAATATAGCCAGTAAAACATGCATGTATGTTTCTTTTATACATTATTTTGAAAATAACTTATTCAGGACCAGTCGGTTAATTCTGGGCCTAAAAATGCACAACTAGATGGATATCTGAAACAGTTAAAGAGATTTGCTAAGAATATATTTTACAAAATCAAATAGAATGCAAAGAAATTTTGCCATAAGGTGAATGGCTGGATCAAATGCTTAAAGAAACATGTAACTGATGGACGTGATAATATCAATTGTTGTTCGACCTGCAACCAATTTTGTAAAATGTTTGGTAGAGGATGATCCGAAGGTGGAAGTAGTTTTCAATCAGGAGGTCAGTGGGATTTGTACATTGAGAAAATCACAAAAACGATTGATAAATGTTGGTAATTATTTATTTCAGCTAGACCAAAACCAGGACAAACATTGCCCATAATTAGTGTAGGTATGATGCGTTTGTTTTCCAAAGAGCTGGACAGATTGTATATTTCTTGGCAGAACGTGTAAATGTTTATATACTGGATTACTGGATTGTGTTTCCTACACATTTTGAAAACTCGTGTTTCTAATTGAAACATTACAGATGTGTTTAAAATATCATAAACAATTGTCCACTTGTTCCTTTCGATTTATATATCTGTTGCCAAGGATCTCTGAATATATGGATGAAAATATTCTGATTCATTTTGTAAGCAATATAAAGTCGTATCCTACAATTTAAAATTAATTTAATTATAGCGTTGACAATATTTATTCTTAAATGTTCTAAAACACGATAAAAATAAATTACTTACCAGTATTGAAAACTGTGTTGTGATTCTATGCACAGTTATTACGCATATTAGCTGAACAAGAGGTACAGTAGCAACACTATGACTCGTTTGCTGAGCTAGCTATACCAGGATACCCGGTAATTTTATAAAAGATGAATAGATGGAAATATTGTGCAGGTAATCAGACCAATATTCTGGTGATGGACTCTTCACACACGCACAAACATACATATGCATACACATATATATTGTGCTGGGGAGACAAGCAGCGAAATGTTTATTTGGATCTTTGACTTTGGGATCAAGGTAACAATAATCAAGTGGCAATGATAGAGAGTTGGAGCAATTATGACAATCCAATCACTCCACCAACCACTTGACCGATTTTTAATCTACCTGGACTCTAATGACTTATCTGGTGGGAAATCCATCGACAACATAAAGGATATTAAATTATCAAAGCTGACATGTCGCGCTCGGCCCTATTCTAAAGTGATATCATCTCATATTCTCCCACACTTATTTTGTCACGATGTCATTAACTGCCCCAAAAGCCAGGAAACGTATGAATACATTTAAGAGCTTTTATCCTTTAAGTCAGATACGTACGTAATACGACAGCTCACAATACAATTTGTTAAATTTCTCTTTACGGTGAGCTGAAAATGGTCATAATGACACGTACGTAGTTTTCCACCTACTTGGTCGTATGGTAATGAGTGGATAAAATCCTGCCTGTACAGCAATTGAAAAAGGCTAGGTTGGTGTGATCCGCAGAGGAGACTAAATATGATGGAACCCATATAGCTCCTGCTTGCACAAATCACTACCTAATGCACACTCAGAGGGAAAGAGCGATTTGGGAAAAAGGTTATACTCATATCGCCAGAGACACCCACTCTACATCTGGTACAAAACAGAGGAATTTGTCTACAAAAGTAAGTATCAAGAATAAGTAGCCAAGAAGGCATGTAGTTTCCTCGGGTATCAGTAATTAGTTTGGAACGAAATATTGTCCGGTCCAAACTGTGCGGTCTCGGTGAACTGGTCACCTTTGTTACCAGACGGATCCTGGCATGCCCGATTACATAAGTTATCAGTTGGTCTTCGTGGATCTATTCAACTTGCGATTTTACATTACCTGTTGCAAATTTGACCAAATATATATTTTGTGTTATTATTTCGGATTAGATATACTGCCTGTCTGTTCTAGGTCTGCTTTTAATGCGCATAAGCCTTTATTATATTTGTTTTATTTTATTATTATCAGTGTAGAGTCTTTCCTATGTTCATAACTTTATTTACAATAACATTTTTAATTGATTCCAACATTTGTTATTCTGAAGAAAGAGCATTAAAGAATGCGAGTTAAAAACGAAATGTATTACTGGAAATTCAGTTGATTTTCAGTTTCGTCAGTTCAGTTATTTGCTATTTGTCAGCATTAATGCGTGTGAAATGTCAACATTTTGTCCGTATAAGCAACAACTTTCTCCAGAATCAGAATGGATTCTATATATATATATATATATATATATAGAGAGAGAGAGAGAGAGAGAGAGAGAGAGAGAGACAGACAGACAGACAGACAGACAGACAGACGTGTTCATTAGCCATTAACTCACTGCTCCGATTCATACGTCCAAGTAACAAACCTATATATATCAATGTTTTGCTTGCAAACAGCATAGTTTTTTCTTACGTAGTGTGTTATTTTTATATATGCAGACACAAACCTCTCATTTGCGTTGGTCGCAAATAGGCATCATTGAGAAGTTTTACAAGTCCATCCCATACTCATTGTGAGTTTTACGATGTATTCAGCTATTTCTAAGTTTTCAACGGAGGCTTAATTGAATATTAGCATGCGTATTTCTGTTACATCGACACATTTCAAAACATACAGTTTGAGATTGCTATGATGAACGAGGAATTTTTTTTTGTTATTTTTCAATATTCACAGAGATTTAAGAAAACTAGGTTGCGTTGAGTCTGTCTCGTTGATAATATCCAATATATATTCTCTGAGGTTATTACTTAAGCATTGTCCTTACATTTTTGGACGCGGACAAATAATGCGATTTTTCTGTTAACTAGTATATTACCCCTCGTTATTGTTTAATCACGTTTTAATTGTTAAGTTTTTCTATCGACATGTAGCTGTCACAAGCAGGATTGCATGATGAGTCATTCTACTAAAAACACCACGAAGTCATCAGGAATTTACCGTAACCAATCATGCATTCTAAATCGACTGTGCGTATATATATATATATATATATATATATATATATATATATATATATATATATATATATATATATATATATAACAACATATGATTGCCTGAAGAAAACACAATATGTTGGGATGTGCTTCCAATATCATTGAGCAGGACAGCTGTATATTCGCCATAATCTGTTATTTTTACTGTTCTGAAGTGGAGAACCGCAATTTGTCCTTTTAGCAAAACTTCTTTGGCGTAGAATGTGAAAGTGGTGAGAAACGAGGACAAAACTATCAAAGTATCAGATGTATTTGTAACTTCCACCGTATTTGCACCCCTGTAGAATTTAACTGTCGTTGAAGAAGGATTGCTATAAAAAGGAATCTCAATTCTCGCCGATTTATTGATCATTCCGATAAACATGCTATTTTTGTTTTCCATAACAGGGTTTCCTGAAATAAAAAAAAATAACATATTATAAAAGGTCTACCCTATTTACTAGTGAATGCAATTTTTGGGTAGGCTGCTACGTTTTTCATCACCATGGAACCCGTCTACAGCTAACAAGATAATTGTATACGGAAAGTCAATCGGACAAATATTTCATGGCGTATAAAACGAAGAATTTATCTCTTTAGCACATGCACTATTTTTTCTTCTTTTCTCATTTTGCAACTCGTTCCAACAGCAATATGTAATCAATTGTTTGGGAAAGGACAAGCGATTGAAGAGTGTGATTTTCTCATGGTAGAGTGCATTCATCTTGTTTGTGCCCAGAAAGACACCAGATATATATTTATTTGATACTTGCTTCATTTAAGATATTTTGCATGACCCACAGAGCAGCTGAAGGGGCATGGTCGTTTTCATCTTGTCTGAAGATGAATGAATCAAAGAAATCTAAAAGTTTATGAAGGAGACAGAGAATTATAAGGATTGAATATTGTTTGATGAGTAGGTATGGGGGTCCAATCGGGACTCATGTGACCATACGGGGATACTCTCTAGCCATGCTGGATTTAGTCCACTATTGGGAACTCCATATGATGAATATTGGGGACCGCTGGGCTGATCTATGGAAAACAACGTTACGTCCAAATGGGAGTGGTAATTAGGGCTGGTATGTTCTATACAGAAATCGAAATATGACGGGAAAATTGTTCCCGCATAGATATATATAGCAAGTGAGCAAGAAGATGACATTTCCATAGTACTACGTAACAACAATACTATTGCAAAGACATATTGTATGCAGAAGGGATAGGCAACTTATAGGGTAGAATAATGAGGCTCTAGCCCACAAATGTTCGTAAATACAAATCAACCAGACTATAAGGAAAAGCAGATTGTAATGGCCATTAACACTCCTAGTTAATTTAGCACCCAGCTTCACCATCAAGCATTCACCATTACAAACTAAATGGATGAAGGAAATGGGAGTAATGGGATCCTCAATTACCTATGTGCTATTTAATATGCCATCCCCAACCACACCATCACGAATACACCAAAGGGGGATCCGGAAAGTTACAAGTCCCCCCTCCCCCCCCCTTCTCTCTCTCTCTGTCTCTCTGTCTCTCTCTCTCTCTCTCACAAACGCATATGCACCTGAATGCTATGATAATCGCACTGACGAAGAGAAGAAAAGAGGTTTAGGGTAGTGTCATGCGCACCTACGTGCCATCGGAGCCCACATCGCCACACAGTCCGAAGAATGGATAGGTGAACTTTTCAATTTAGTTTTCTTTTTGAGGGCTGGGGGTGGGGAGACAAACATAGACACATAGTGCATCCAACTGACAGTTTGGCAGTACTGAGAAGCATGTTAGTAGATATGAGTCAGGCACTAGGATTAGGATGGTAGGGTCTGTATATATCAAAGAAGAAACACAAGCCAGAAACATATTCGAATACACCATTGTACAAAGAAAGCCAAGATAAGCATCTGAGGAAATACATGTGAGAACAATAGATACAAAGGAGCCACTTGGAAGTATTTTTACAAGAGCCTAAATTTAACAGATGATGATCACGAATGCATTTTAGTAGGGAACCTGGCATTACAATATGCTACGCACAATAAATCAGGTGATACTTATTGGGTTAATTTGCAAGAATTAATTGAAAGTTATCAAGTCATATGTACCTATTCATGTTTGGAATTTTAGCACATTTGAAGAACACTTTTAGAGACAACACTGAAAAAAGTACAATTTTAAGAACGCATTACAATTAGCAAATAGGTTGATAACATTTTTCAAATGAAAAACGCGGTATTATTGCATCTTTATGTTTCGACTATAACGACCTTTGCGCGTATGGTAAAAGGTTTAGGAAGAAGTGATGTAAGAACAAATGATATTGGTCGTGCAGCATCTGCTTGTGATCAAGGCAGCATTGTGTCAATATCAGAAAAAGTGCAAAAGAAACAACTGGCAAATGTATGTTTGGCTCTATAAATGCCTTCAAGTATTGGCAGAGTAATAGGCTGGATTTTAAAAACAGTTTGAGAGGTCTGCTCCGTTCTGGTGGACAATGTAATTTTCTTTATTCTAGTATAGATTAGCCTGTTTGCACATTTGATCAAAGTAACAAGCATAGAGATAATTAAACGTTCTCAATTATTTCCAAATTAGGAAAAGCAGCTTCAGCATCGGTAAAACGATTGTTTATTAAAGGAATCAATATATGTCTTTTAAGTGTTGCATTATCCAGCGATATTACACGTGTTGTAACGATGCCATTTGATAATAGCGTGATATTTTCACCATCATCACACAGTGAAACTTTGCTCTTGAATAGGTTATGATTGAAATCTTTCTATAATTGTTTTGCATAAGTCATAAACTTGCTCATCATTTGTCATATCAGGTAAAACCAGGAATCAAATGCATCTTTCTCTCAGATGAAATTGTTCTGTTTTCTCACACTTAATGTATGATTTAAAATCAGTTTTGTATTAAAAGCTTGTTCAGCTAGTAAAGGTATGTCGTATTCAGTAAACAGGTTTGGATCTGAGTCATACAACACAATCCTTTTCCTCAATACATATTTCTTCGTGAATTATTCCAACCAAATGTATTATCTGTGTTATTGACTTATGTTAGCCAACGTCTCGTTTTGAGTTTTCTCTATTGCAGAGGATACTTTGAAGCTGTGAATTAACATAATTCATCCAATAGAAACAAATGAATAATGATGCTAACAAATATTGCATGTTAACTGGATTTCAGTACTATCATACCTTGTGTGGGTATGATTCACATATACTTATCATTTTTGATAGAAATCAAGTTTTTTAACTTATATATATATAGCATATATATATATATATATATATATATATATATATATATATATATATATATATATATATATATATATATATACACCAGGCAGAACGGAGAGTGCTATCCATGGATTCTATAGAAGAATGCTTGATAATAGTAGGCAGAATTAATAATTAATACTTTGATGCTGAATCGGTGTTATATGCACTCGTGCGTAGAAGACACACTCGGATGATGACCTGGTAAGTAATTCCAATCTATCTACACAGTCGTTCCGGATTGATATGAATATAGATGGTAGATAGATGGTAGACTGTGTAGATAGATGGGAATTACTTACCAGGTCGTCTTGCGAGTGTGTCTTCTACGCACGAGTGCATATAACACCGATTCAGCACCATCGTTTCTTGGTGATGCGTGCTTAGTCGTGAAGGAATATGGGCTGGTGCGTGCAAGCAAGGCGATGGGTGCCGTTTACCCGCGGACCTGGGTTCGAATCTCCGTAGAGTACGAATTAAAACTTCTCTAACCTGTATGATAGTATTATTTGTATTATATATATATATTGAGTATAATAAAGGAGTACACGGATACAGCCTTGCAAACGCGGAATAATTTTCTAGTAACTTAATTGCAAGTGAACTTGTATGGTTACTTCAGATTTTTGTGCACCCTATGTTTGAAACAATTGAAACTATCTTTAACGTAACACTTGTTTAGCAAAATCATATGATTTGTAGAAGTATACACTAATTGTATTGGTCGTCCGGTATTGCTATTATTACTATTGCTGCATTGAAAGGATTCAGACTTGATTCTGTGTCTGACAAGAAGTTTTATAATAAGGTCTTCTTAGCATTGTACGTTAATTGTGCAAAAATAATGATCTAAGTTTTGTATGTAAAATATTCTATCAAATAATACAAAAGTCT
Organism: Megalonaias nervosa; assembly: GCA_016617855.1. NCBI lineage: Eukaryota > Metazoa > Mollusca > Bivalvia > Unionida > Unionidae > Megalonaias > Megalonaias nervosa. The sequence continues at coordinate 2,057 of JAECUM010050715.1, read as the reverse complement.
CTAAAGATAATCACATATTCGAGATATTCAGAAAAATCAATGACATATTAAAAATGCAAATATACTATAAAAAATCTATATTCTATTCTTTAATCCAACTAATTTCAGCAATCTCTTAGACTGATATATGTACCAAGAAACTGCTTGTTATGGAATCTCAAAATATTTAGATCTAATAAATTTAGACACTTAAAATGCATTTTATTTTCTGTGTTTGTGTGTGTCTCAGCCGGTTTGGTACAACTTACGTGTTTAAGAAATAACTAGCAACCAAATGAAAAAATTACGTTGTTGTTGATAGTATTAAGAATTTATTGATCACGACATTTGTATGAAGAGTCAAGTATAAAACAGAACGATGAATCCTTGCTGTTAAACATAATTGAATATTTGTTTGTGAAAAATAAATTATGCCTTTAACATATACACTGTCAACATGTTAAAGTCTAATTTATGCAAGTAGTCTGTTTGACAGTTGCATTACCCGAGACTGCTTTACATGAAAAGAACAGTATCACACTCTTATAGTTAAGATTTCATGACATATTCGGGCATCCTCCTACTTTTGTAACAATCTGGGCAGGTAACAATTAGTCTCATGTATGATCAGCTAGGTAAATACGAATTATTTAATGGTGGCCTGAGGACGACAGATACTGTTTTTGGATATAGAAACATACTTTAATTTACTTGTAAAATTGCAAGGTAATAGCTACACTTAGAAGATTCACATAATTACCACGAACAAAGATGTCAGTGTGCCTTGTCTGTTTCATCTCTCCATTCAGACCAGTTATGGAGTTGTCAACAGTACACACGTATGTACCCATGTCCGCAATGCTGATGTTCGGCAAAGTTAGTATGGAAGTATTGGTAGTATTTTGTCCAGCTAGTTTCCTGATCTCTGTCTCTCCAACCTTGTGGACCCACTCATGGAATGTGTATTGTGATGGCTCTCCAGATGCCACACACGTCAGTAAAACTATCGAGTTGATAAGACTAGATCCAGAGTAATCGATTAAGACATCAGGAGCATCTGCAAGAATCGCAAGCTCTATGACTAATAAGATAATTGAGTCTGGTTGCCCTCTTCTATATGAAATGTGAATTAAAATACGTTGTGTCCTGGATCGTTTTCGCATCTTCGTTAAAACATTATCATCATGTCAGTAAGCAAACGAAATTGGTATATTAATATGATTGTTTGCTTGTTTTCTTTTCCAATTTCATCTCATTATTTGACAATTGAAGTACACTTCCCATCAGTTTGCCATTTAATTTCACAAGTAACTTTTGTTTCACTTATTTCACCTTACTATGTTCTTGGCGTATGCTGTAATTATTTGTAACTTTAGGACAACCTCTCTACCCACTAGAAACTAAAAACAGCTGCACCATGATGAAGTATTGTATTGGTTAAGAATATGTCTACATATTGCTGGCAAGTAATAAAGACCCCTACATGTAACATATACGTATTAATAAATGTGCTGTCACTGTCTTCCTATGTTGCACAACTTTAGCTAAACTTCAGCTAAATTTTCAAAGTAAAGAATCAAGCCAAGACTTGTCTAAGCTAGTAAAAGGAACAAAAAAAACACTATATCATGTTAGTAAAGTGAAGATACAAATAAAACATACAAATTATTTCAAAAGTAAAACTACTGTCAGCAGCAATGAGAGCTTTAGTCAGCATCGCATATCATTTCTTAACACCGATAATGCCCAATAGAAACTGTTTGATAAGTACTATTTACTACTCTACTTTCACAAAATTGAGTATTCTTATATAGTAGTTAATCGTTTAGAACGAGCATCACAAATACGTAAAGGCTGCGACGGTTCTGAAAGAACGCCCGGATTTTGCTCATTTGTGTTAGATTTTGTTATGGTAATTTTTGATCATGTTATTATTTCTTGTTGGTTTTTTCCTGTTGTAGTTTCGAAAGACTTTTATTATCCATAGGCAGTAGTTAATCTTTTTTAAATATATTTCTTGTCTAACATAAACGCTAATGCCTTTTGGCTACTTTTTCAATTCATCTTTGCATTATTTT
>JAECUM010050712.1:0-26086 GCA_016617855.1 Megalonaias nervosa | reverse complement strand
AACCCAGTGCGATCTGAAATATCAGATGTAAGTTGTATAATTGTCAGTTATAATTATTTACTTGCAGACTAAGTCGCATATTTCATTAGCATACCAGTCGATATAGGGAGATAAGTTGTTGCTGAGCTTCCCAATTAACAATATTATTATTATTATTATTATTATTATTATTATTAGTAGTAGTAGTAGTAGTAGTAGTAGTATTTCTTGATCGATCCGGTGATCAAATTGGTTAAAGCGTTCGCCTCGGGTGCGGTAGATCGCGCGTTCGAATCCAGGCCTAGTCATACCAAAGATTTATAAGAATAGTACTAGCATCTGACTCGCATGGCACTCAGCATTAAGAAGCTGGCGTTTGGCCTGGTCGACCTGATGTCAGGATGATGTGACTGGGTGGGACATAATGCTAAATGTCTGCGGCATGATGCCCCAGTGCTATAGACGAACTAGAAACTTGTCACACTGCAGACATCGTAGCTATATGACTGAAAAATTTTCAAAGCTACTTTTAATATCTAAATCACACACACACACACAATACAGACAGACAGAGAGAGTATTTCTTGTCTCTAAAGAAAGCTGCCTTCTCCACGACTGATATTGAGCCGCTCCTCTTAAGATGTGGGACCTATCCATGCTTTGACTTCTTAACTCTATGGAATCTCAACTCAGCCTAGAGGGACAGTTGCTGTGGTCAAGTCAGTTTGTAAGGAAGGAAGATTATCTATTTCCAATGGTAGGTCTCAAAACTGACATGTGTAATATGCACTATTCAGTGAGTTCCATCTATTCAAGAACATTTTTGCATCATATTTAACTAGCCATTACTCTTCAGAAAGTTGGAAACATCTTCAAGCTGTGGAATCTTGTCCTTCGTATATACACCGCTGTCAGTCAGAATTTGGAAGTTCTGGTTAAACTCACGACAGGCATGTTCTGGGTACAGTTTTGTTAGCTCCATGAAGACTGTACGCCTGCGAAAGATGCATATCACAGTAAGCCTATAGTAATATATGAAATGCAGTTGGAACATACACTAATTTCTGTCGACAATCAACATAATTTAAATGAGCTGTTTAGCTGGCAATTAGTACATGTTCTTTGTTTACCACACTTGTCGTGTAATTGTAGATATCAACAAAGTGTTTATTAGAACGACGTATGCATTTCCTACAGAAAATCTTTACAAATTTCCTATTCCCATTACAAAAGTAAAAGCCTTATGCTAACTAAGCTGGTGCAAAATCGATGGTATTTACACGTGTAGCATTTTAAAAAAGGAAAGCGTTAAACTATTCAAGATATGTGTACTTATGCATCTTTATCTGTTCAAGAGTGACGATATTCATTTAAAATGTTTTCAGTGCGCTCAGTCATAATATTTGCAGTTCAGAAATTGTAAACATAATTTTCTCGCAGCTACTTAATTTTGGAGTTTAGAAGCTTGAAACAATTTTGTAGCAATTTAATTTCATGAATCTGTCACCATAAATCTGATTTTAAACAACAATATATTCGTGCGTATTTGAATTGATAAGTCTGAAATATAAATCCAGTTCGATATTATATGTTCATGCAAATCTGATTGACACCAAATCTAACTTAAAACAGTAATATGTTCATGCACATTTGATTTCATGATTCTCACACTTTAAATCCAATTTAAAATAAATATTGACTTGATGGATGCAGCAATCCTACAAACTGCAGGAGAATTAATATCATCTGTGTAAGTAGGTTTACAGTAGTCACCAGCGGAAAGTGGATATCCACATGATTTTTAATATCTTTCAGACAATGGAAACTACAATGACGGTATTGTACTCAAACGGTATGGTACTAAAATGGTTGGAAAATGTTGATTTTGTCAAAATAGATGACTGTCCGGATAAATGATCGTTCAGATGTATTAAAGATCCAAATAACTTGTGTACTTTACTGTACTTACCATGTATTTGTTTCCTCTGCTGTGTATGTGACTCTTGGGATTGGCTGACCGCTGAAAATTGAGAGAAAGAGAAAATAATTTATCAGTCTTTCATAAGTTTATACCTTCTAAAGAAACAACAGACGCAAATGTAGAATCCACGCAATACCACAATACAGCGAAATCTTGAGAATGTACACTTCAGATTTGGCACCACTTGACAAGACAATATATTTATTCTAAGCACTTATTAACATTCTAGGTTAATTGCCCGCCCTAGGACGGGAAAAAAAAGTTGAAAAAAGAAATAAAAAAATTTGGGATGAGCTAGTTTTAATGAAAGTTTGACCATAAAATTATCAAAAAGTTTTAAAAAATGGGATTACTTCGAGAGTTTCGAACTCGCGACCTCTTGTTTGGCAGCCGGGACACACAAAAAGAAAGAACGACAGATGTGAATGTTTATACATGAGACTTATCCTTGCATACTAATTTATGGTTCATTAAATTGCAGTCTCTTCTTCGTACTTTCGTAAGTACATAATTGATTTCATAATGAAAATAAGGTGAATTATATTAAAACATTTTCACAATTACAGCGCAAAATATGGTTAATTGTTTATTATAAGACACAGACTGTTGAAAGGGAAAATAACTTCTGAGATGTTAAAATTAATTAGACCGACTCTTGGACCATTCCAAATGAATAATTGTGCAAATCATATTCCAAATGCTGGTTTTCTTTCTAAAAAGAAAATTTATGAATTGATAAGTTTGCTAAATAAATGTTACAATTTATAGTAATCTAAGAAAACCATTTAAAGTATTCAGAAATTAAAAAAGTTTTGGCTGGTAAAAAATAACATAATGTTTTTGGAAGCTTTCGATGAGTTTCAAAGCAGTAGAAGCAGCCCATGGCTTGTTGCGATGAAGAAAAAGGTTTGGGGGACTAAACCTTAAAAATGTACACCATCACATTGATTATGAAAAAGGTAACGATGTCTTTCACCTAAGATCAGGCGGTAGATGAAAACAAAGGACTTACAATTTGTAATTGTTAGCTATCTCGGCAATTTGATTTCTTCTCGCCTTGTAGTCTTCATCAAGGAAACCCTGAAATTGGAAAAAAGTTGATATGTCATCAACCTTGAATTTATTTTTTAGAAGTATTTTCCACTATTGATTGCAGTAGGATTTCTTGAGATCAAAGAAAAAAGAATATATGCCCATAATGTATAATCTAAAGTAAAAGTAAAATTGAGAACACTGCAACTTTGTTAAAATCGTATTATAAAATTGATTTAATTTTAAAATGAAAATTATTTAATGCTGCTGATAACCATAATAATTAATGGAACGTACAAAGGGCCAACCAGCTCTCTAAGAAGAACTCTTTCTTCACTCTAAACCTAAAGGCATAGAAAGGGTTTCCTGCAGCAAAATAATCTGAGAAAATTGCTGTCTTTTATTAATTGTAATTTTCAATGTATTTCCTAAAAGTTTTAATCATATCAACATTTTTACTATATAACATTCTTTGAAAGGTGAGGATGCTACACTTTACCAATTGCAATTAAAGGATGAGTGAGAAAGTGACAATAATTTGAAATATGGAAGAGTTTAGTGTACAAAGTATTGAAAAGCGAAAACTTCTACGTTTATTTATGGGATATAAATTAAATGTATCTTAACATTAAAAGACAGTTGAACAGTTTCTATTAGGCTTACCATATCTAACATAATAACCGTCATAGTGTGCTGACAAAACATTATGTACAGGTGCATATGTTGTAAACAATGTCCCCGTTAAATACATGTAGATACTGAAAGTATTAGCTCCTTGTTTTATGTTTGAAGCTCACCATTTATGATATTAATTTTCTGTTCCAATATGGTCACGCTGAATAAAACACATGTAAGAGACATTTTCGAGACTGATTTGACCCTTAACGTAAAGTGGCAATTATGCACCCGACATGCATAGTGATTAGTTTTAAGATTAACATGATTGTTTAGATAACATTAACACATCGACTTCTCACGTACAAGGCTTTATGAAGGCATGTTCGATTATAACGTTAAATAAAGAAGATGACTTATCGGTATATACCCTGGTCTGTATTATTATTACCACACCTCTTAGATGTATGACACATTTAAATAGATAAACAATGCGTCTTACTGGATGATCAGCTTGAAGGCGCTCCCCTTGTGTGAGAATGTTATTTGCAAGCTGGTCAATCTCGTCTCTCCTTTTTGGAAACCAGGGCACTGTCAAAGAGATAAATAAAATAAAATATAATGTAATATTAAAATTATATATAACCATACGCAAACCTGCTTTAAAGACGACTGCTATGAAGAATTTACCTACCTTGAGTAGGCACGTTTCCAACTGTTATAGAAATAGTTTTAATCCTCTCTTTGTATTAAAAGGTCATTTGTCTACTTTAAAAACTGCTCCAGACAGGTTAATTAGACTGTAAATATGTGCTGTTTTAACACTAAAGTAGTTGGTCATCCGGTTATGGTTTAATCGCTCACAGTTTCTTTTAAAAATTAGATGTTATACAGTTGTTACGTGTAGGCTCGTACAATAATAACAAGAGAAAAGAGTGAAGACAACAAGCTTTGTATATTTTAACAAAATAATTTATTTCCCTGGAAAACAATGTAAACATTGGAAAATAGGTCTTACGGTTTGTGAATATAATCCAAAATTTAATCCTAAGAATGAAACAATAGAAGTCCTATCACTAAATAGTTCTGTTAGAATCCATGTTCGAATCTCGACGACGTTCCAATATGGAAGGCGATGACGTCAGATATTGTCCTTGTACAAAATATCAACAATTCCTCAATTGAATCACAGTTTATGTTTCTGAATAATTCCAGAATAAATTTCCACTGAATTTCTTTCTCCCAGAATTTATAAAACAGTACACTCGTTTAGTTTTCTAGAGAATAAATCATTAAATTCCAAAAACAAATGAACTTCAAAAAACAATCTCGTTTCAACAATAAAAAATCCTATCCGGCCTTCTAGGTATCATGAATACAACTGACTGACGAGCGCTCAGAAAGGGTTATATATTCACCCGAATTATCATCCCGTTCTCGCGAGATAGATTAAGTGGTCTCATAACACTTGAAAAACGCAATAAGAAAAATGCCATTCGTCACGTAGGAAGAACCCCTATCTACTATCACTCTGAAATAAATATAAAAATAAAACATTGTTTATTTAGATTAGACGAAATGACCTTGGCAATAGCTAATCGTTTTCGCGTAGCGATTACACTACCGCGGACCAAGGTAAACTAAAAATATTGCAAATGTAATTCGTTTAACGTCTTAGACAAACAGAATTACTGAAAAAGAATTTCGAATCCCCGCAATAATCATTACAATAAAATGTAATAAAACAAAAATAAAATAAAAAAGAATTTTAAAACTAACACACAAGCAATTTAATTACATATATGTAACACAGTGTTTTCATTATAGCATAAATGATAGAAAACTATCTTGGTAGCAAAATTGTAACTTATTTTATCAACTTTGCGCAGATATTAGCTATGTTAACACATTAATGATGGAATATCAAAACGTTGTAAGGCATTATTAATATTTATCTTCATATAAAATTTGCGTCCCTCTCGGTAGCCCACCATTTATCAACCCAAGAACAGAAATGCAGCATAGCAAAACAGCTATATATGTGCGAACCATACAGACCAAAATTGGAGGAGATCGTGCGATGGCAGATCTGTCTCTAAGCCATTTTGCTTGAAATATTAAGTATTTTGTTGTTCGTCCATTGAGTTCGAAGATGACCATGACATCACTATCTGGTTTGGTTTTTGTGAGTACGTGTGTGGCTGGACAGGCAAATTCGTGCTCTTGACTGTCTGTGTCACGCTTTGCCGGAGATGCCGCTAGGGTTTACTTGCTCAATATAAGACGAGCAGCAGTTCTTAAATTTTCGCTGCTCGCAATTCTCCTCTCTCTCTGCAATTTTCCTCCGTCAGCAGCTCCAGTATGGATGAGACTCCGCAAGATGGAGCGATCCTGTGTGAGATCATTCCAAGACAAAGGTTCGATGTTAAACTTTTTCAGCAATATCTTGATGGAAATTTTGAAACTTTTCTTCTGACCACCTCGAGATCACATTTAGTCCTTCAGCTCCCTGTATAAGATCTTCTTTGTTAGTCACTCTTCTGACATCCTGGTGACATGGCCTGTCTATCTCAAATGTAATTACATCAGTAGAGTGTGGATGCTTGGAATGCCTGGACGTATGAGAACCACAGTCTCTGCGACACTGTCCCGCCACCTCATCAGTTTTCCAAGGCAGCCCATGTGAAAATGGTTCAACTTGCTGATATGGCGTCTGAATACCATACAGTTTTCGCAAGTAATCAGCTCGATCGGCTATACAATGGCTTTGTAGACCTTAAGTTTTCTTTGTGGACAGAGCCATCTGCGGTTCCACACAGCTGCACATAGCCTGCGAAAGGCAACTCTTGTTTTAAAAGTTTTGATGTTGTTTTCCTCAGTGATATAGACTGCACGTAACAATGTACTGCAGAGACAGACTAACGTGTCCACTGCCAGGTGAGTTTGGCCATTTAGTGTGTTGGTACACTCTACGTAGTGTGTTCCTGGTGTAGGCTGGAGCATCACATCTGTCTTATTAAAATTGATTGTGAGATAATGTGTTGCATGTGAGACTCATATTTGTTATTCAGGACACAGTCGTCAGTAAATGGGATACTTTTTTCTAATTTACCCGTCACATGCTCCAGACGATTCGGTAATACTAGATGTTAATAATTATACGTTATCCAAATATATTTTACAGATTTGAAGACACGGCTTAAGTGGAACTGGTGTTTTAGCTTAAAATCATTACGAACTACGACCACATTAGCCTGCTAAATATTTAAACGCAGAACCTAACATACAATCAATATTGATGTTGCTGCTGCTGCTGCTTTTACTGCTGGATGTAGAAATAAAGGTACCGACATTGGTTGTCCATACCCACTCAGAGCAAGACTTTTTACTACAGTTTTTAAAACAATTTGAAGATTGATAATAATTTAGGACAAAATAGTTTCACAAACTTGTCTTTCCTTTTATTACTTTAAATCGTTTCTTCTGTTGAAACTGTCATTGTATGAAAAATGATGCAAATTTTTGTTAATATCTTGTTCTGTCTAGGGTTTATTTTAAACTTTTGTACTGCCATGTCCCCATTTATTCATAATACACTAATAAGTGTATGTTTATACTGTAGAGAGAGGGAAAATAGAAGAAGGTCAAGAAAGGAGAGAAATGAATCAAATATAGAAAGGAAATATATCCAATGGAAGATATCCTTCCTAAGTGGTAAATAAGTATTTCCAGAGGTACTAACACCACAGTAGATATATTTGTAGCGGTGCTCTAACTGCTCAACATAACTATAACAACTTCCAAACCATCCTTATTCGAATTCTCATGCTCGCAATGTACATTCTGGAAGGCCAAGAATATTCTATATACGTTGATGTTGTTATAGTTTTATTAAATTCGTTACAATAGCAGAGGAACTTGCTACAATCAGTCACAAAGATCGGACGTGTATGCAACATTATGTTACTACATCTCAAATAAAAAGGAGAAAAACACACAATGTGGACTTTCTAACTAACAAATTATACAAGTTCAAGTTACAGAGTTACAATTAGCATATTCTGCGGTCAGTAACTATAATATTAACTAAATCAAATTCATATTGAAGTTTGCATTATATTTGAGGTGCATGTGTCTGTCATACACCACAAATGTCATTGAGATGATAGTACATATGCATTTTATGACAACATAATGCAATACAAAATTTGTGTCAAGCTAATGTTTGCTATCATTCTGTACATTACCTCGCTGTCTGCTTCACATAAAGAATTTTATGCAACTATTATGATGCGAGCGATAACAAGTACATAAAAAGTTTGGTGCAAGATGTGTTTGTAGTTATTAAATCTTGTTATGCGAAATTTGCATCGTGTGTTAGATCTGTGTTTTCTACACCATCAGTGAATTACAATTAAGACAACTTTTTAATAAATGATTCAAATTATTTCAATGCTAATTAATATTTTAAGAAAATATATTGAATTTATTAAAATTAAAAGGCTGAACTTATAATGTCTTTTCTGTCAGATCAAATTCGTCTACAATTTAGAATTCAGGTACCTTTTCGAAATGGAGTGAATAAAAGGGCCATAATGAAATGAAACAAATTTATTACATAATTGAAAACAAAAAATATTATAAATTAGACCTTAGTAAAGCTATACCACATTATATATATATATATATATATATATATATATAGTATATATATATATATATATATATATATATAAGTATATATATATAGCAGGAAGTATAGTGTATATATATGTATGTATATATGTTGGTTATATATATATTAATTAATTTAAAATAAATTTCATTAATGTTTAGCACATAGTATAATTTTTAAGGATTTGCTGTTATTTTTACACTTTTTTCAGTAAAATATTTTTCTGGTTAACACTGTGACATTGAAAGTACAAAAGACTGAGAACACTGGACATTGCAAATACCGTCACAAAATTAGCATCTTTTTGATTTAAGATTAAAATTGTCCGTAGTGTAATTTACTCATTAGATCAAGACATGCAAGAATTACTTTAGAAATGCGTCATCTTTTTTCACCGACACACCATGAGACTTGATTATGGACGTGCCTTGAATATTGATAAAAAGTTATGAATAACGGTATAATAATTCTTTTTAAGAAAACATGGGAAAAATCAACATGAAGTTGCAAAAACTAAATTAGCTAACAAATGGCATAAGACTTATTTGGAAACTAGAAGAATTATATAGTTAGGATAGAAGATATAACAGTGATCCGGTAATGCTAGAAGGATATGTTGAGAAGTGCATTTTTATGAGGCATTAACTTTGAGACTCTTCACGATATTGGCTCTCTAAGAAGATAATTATAAGGTCATTTTCAATGTATCGCAATCTAATGATAATTATAAGACCATTTTCAATCTATCGCAATCTAATGATAATTGTAGACCATTTTCAATCTATCGCAATTTAATTTTAGTGTGCTACAAAATAGCGTATACATTATGTAGAAAAATAATTCTGATGAATTAGCAGAGCTTATATTCATTAACGTTGTTGTTTATTTTTAAAACAATATTCACATGACCGTCATTGACTCAGCTTTGTAAAAAGCTCTTTACTAAGATTTATGCCACCTCATTTTGAAATGATGCTTCTATTGTGCTTCATGTCTTGATTTCTTTTTGCAGTGTTGCCTGGAAAACAAACTGATGGGTCTTAGACGTTCTACTTCAGTGCATATATCCTCTGGAACCATCTCTTGTTGTCAATGGACAGGAGGAAACGAGTAGAACAAGATCATACCTTGCTATATGTCTCTCTCCGCTACAGAGAAGGAAAGGGGGCAGACAAAAGTGGGCATCTTTACTGAAAAATGCATGTTCAAGGAATGCACACCGTGACACTTAGATATCTGCGTGCACCCAGGGCTTACAGAACATATTAGGAATCTAATGTCAACAGAACTCCATGTGAAATGTGTTCCCTGATTGTTTAAACATTTGTTTCTAAAGCAGGAATTTATTTCGGCAGTGCAAAAATTGGGCCAGGGGTCCATGGAATTTGGAATATTTGTCAGTATAATGTTTATATCGGGAATTTGAGGAGGGTGGATGGGGTAATATTAATATAATAATTATGAAAATTGTATAACAATGATAAATATTAGTAAATACCCATTAAGTGGTTTAAAGACAGGATAGTTGACGCCCGTAACTACTTTAAATCCGGATCAGTCACATCCATATTCTAAATGAGTTACCTGTTGGGCCTCCGAAACGTGTTAATTTCCCAGTCTTAACCTTGATCGGGCAGACAAAATGCTCAATTTTCGTGTTCGTTTTCTTCATAGATATATACAGCCATATGATGGGACTCCGTTGATAGTTTCTTTGTCCTTAATGAAGACCGTTTGCTTACACAAGCTATTAACTTTCTCTACTCACTCCCATAATTGTGAAACAGAAATTAGACGTACAATGAAAAAATCCACCCGTTCCAAAAAAGCCCCATTTAAATTTCAGATATTAATGGAGAAAAGTATTAAAATAGAGATCCTTTATCCTTTTGCTCGCAAAACTTTGAACGAAAATCACTTAAAATACTTTGATAGATAACTAACACATTTACTTGAAACATTTTAAAGGAAAATGCTATGCAGTTATGGTTCCATAATTACTTTCTGCAGGGGGCATTTTAAAGCATATAAACTAAATACAAGTAAGGTTCGCCTTGGACATCAGACAATACCACAGTATTCCATTCAGCATATTTTCTTTGTCTGAAACTATATTTAGCTGTATAGAAACAGTGGACAGTAATAACAATAGAGGATCATAGAACATTGAATTTATGAATAATGTCAATTGTTCTTTTGGTGAACCCTACTGAGAACCCCCTCTTAAAAAAAACCAAAAACAAAAATACCAAAAACAAACGTAACCCCGATTTGGCTCCCGACCTGAGATTGGGAACCGCTGGCATAGTGTGATTTTGTCATTACTGGGTCATACGATCAAGGTGTTAGCCATAACGTTATTACCATTGTCCGTGTATGACCATTTTCGTCCGTATGTCGCCACACTATAATATTATTGGTATCTACACAGCTAGTTTATCATACCAGGGAAATTATAAACAAATAAAATATTATGCCTGGATTCCAAGTGAAAATTAGATATCGATTTCTATCCGATTTGTGCAATCTATTATTGGTGTATTCAAATGTATTCTCTATTTTTACGCTCAGTGTTGTGGCAAAGAATACTGGGTCTGGCAAAATAATTTGTATTATCTGATATTGAAAAATCGTTTTGTGGATGTCCCTGGAGTACCGTTTTTGCTCTCATTTGAAATTCCCTTTAGGTCTCGGCAACATATTATTTGCCATCATGTGCTCCTTTCTGCTTAGAAAGCTATTTTTTGAAACATGACATACAGGGATAGGATTGTCTTTGTAAAACGGGGAGCGAGTGGTTAGAAAGTAGAATACTCTTAGCTGTTCCACTGTCATTAATCTCGTTGTACAGATCCATTTTTAGTTGTTAGTGACATCTTTTCTAATGACTATTGCACATACAGCAAATAATATGAAGGTGGGATCAAATTTAATTTTTGGATACACAAATAACGCAATCTACAGCTCGGTGAGGGACTGGCATCTATGTTCAAACTGGCGTCAAGACATCTTGTAGTATATTTCTGGTGATATTTTTTCTATTATACAGTTATTAGCACTGCAGATGCTGTCAACCGTCAGAAAATGGTACGCACCAATTACATCCAATACAATATATACGTTTAAGTCATAATTTAAATAAGTATCACGAATTCATGCTGTTGAATTGCATTTTATTTATATTGTTTAGTGTCAAATACAGTACACATCATTGTAATAATTTTGTTTAAAAGTTTTTTTCATGGTAAACTGAATTGCATGAATTTAAAGTCGTTGTTATATTACTGATACCAACTTATCAAGAGCTGGTCGGACTGAAACGGTATAGTCATTTGCACATAGTTAAAGATTGACCCAGTTTGGATTTTGATGCACAGATTTAATTTTAATTCTGGTGAAGATAGAAAACTAATTTTCAGAATAGAAAAGAGTGATCTTAATTGGAAAGTGGTCTAATCTATGAGAGTAACTTCGCTATTTTACTTAGTGATTGGGACTTTGCAAACATAGTTGCTATTGAGGAGTGAGCCTTGTACATATGACAATTTCTCTGAATATATTTCTTAACTGTTTCAATGAAGCAATATTTTATCTTCAGTTATTTATTTGTAAAAATAGTTTGTTTAGGAGTAATGAGAGAGATCGAACTTCACTTTAATTAATTTGTATATTTTTCTCATAAAATGAATATTAAATATTTACTCCTCAAAAATCATTTAAGCAACGGTCTTTGCTACTCGGTTTATTGTCAGCTGTGAGTAATGCAGTTTTGTGACCTGTTTGATTTTGATTTTTAAATAAAGCTTTTGAATACTAGTAAATAACCGATCGTGTTGCCAGAATTCTGTTGAATGGATAAAAATTATTTCTCATGAGCTTCAAAACATTGCTTATGCAGTGTATCAGACTGAATGTTTTTATGTTCTGGATCCCATGTAAATAGTTTCCAAATTCTGGTATCATTTATTAGACACCTACACCTCCGAAATTAAAAATGCAAGACTTTTGCCAGTTACATGATCATATTAATAATAACACAAAATACCTGCTTTATGGAATCAAGGCTGTTGTTAGATTCAGCATGTCTTTTGTGTTCCTTTAAAACATTTAAATTCATTTCAAGTCATTCGTGTCCATATAAAAATGTAATTCATTGAGTAATATATGCTTATTTAAAACCTACATTTTTGAGACTTGCAATGTTTTCGTGGGAATAGTTACCATCTCTTGATAAAGTTGTGGTTTGCTGTTGCCACCAGGTATGTATACGAATAACAATAGACGTATTATCTTTGGGGTAGTGAATCTATTTGGATCACTGAGGAGCAAAAGGTGGAAACTATGCATACAACAGAAACTTAATTTATTAATGCAGATATCTAGAGGTGTCCGTACATGATAAGTACTTATTATTTGAAATGTACAAGTGTTTCCACCCTCAAATGTATTGGTAATAATTAATAACTGGTACATTTGTCTGCTTCAAAACGTAAGTGTCCATAATTAATTATTGAATTTGTGAGCTTAATGCATTATATAAATGTATTAATAAAATTCATTCGTATTTCCTGCTTTTAGCTGAACTGAAGCTATTAGTTTAACATATGTGACATCTTCCTGATCATTGGGGAATCGATCGTCAGCGAGACAGATACAAGTAATAGACAATATACAACTCGCTGAATCTCATCACAAAATGCCTGATATGTTATCTTTATATTGAACAAATCTCCTTGAATGAAAAGTAAATCCTCCTGAATACTGTTTCTCGACTATCACATGTATGCAGTTTCACAACAAGCTTCTTCTGAAATTTAAGTTTCTTACAGTTATTTATAATGGTATTTTTCTTGTAGTTACGAGTAATAGCTGACGAAATTACTATTAATTATAAACTGAAATGTATGGTAATGTGTATATATGCAAATATTGTCCATACGATATGATATGACCTATTTTACGGTAAGCTGTTGTGTTGATTTCTTTTAGTTCATAAATAGGTCATCAAATAAGTAATAACTATTGAATTCAGGCCTAGGGAGAGATGCAGCAATTATTCTATACTCAACCTTTTGATTTAAATATTCATACAAAATTATTGATTTGTATTGGTCATTTTGTATTCCCTATACCCGTTTGAAAATATGGACTCAACTGGCTATATCTGTTATGGTAGATTTGTCTGATGTGAGTTAAAATTCATTCACAAATTACACATAATGTACTAAGATAAATATACAGCTAATATGAAACTTCTACTCAGTAATCAATTGGCATGCATGTAGTAAAATTAAGTATGTATTTCAAGCAAATTTTCAGTTTTTTGTTTGCAAGCACATGACATATTTAGTTACTAGTAGTTGATGAAATTGATTTGCATGCCAATGATAGTATGTCTGTGTGCTTGACAGTCATAATAAACATGTATGCTTCTAATTATGGAAATTGACAATGGATGGAAAATATATTTTGTTTTATTTTTCAAAACCATTCCTTTTCCCATATACTGCATCAACTGAAACTTTCTTCAAGGATTGTTTGAGTTTTCAGAGAAGTAGCAAATTGGTATAACATCGACCAGTACATCCGTAACAAATCGTCTTGAGCACAATCACAGCAAAAATACCAAACATACAGCCGTGAAAGTTTTGTTTCATACTTTTGTATACATTAATGATCTGGTTAAACTTTCAGGCCATTATAGTAACATTCCATTTATTCACATTTGTTAAAAATTGGAGATGTTTAGATCCGCACTCCTATTACAGCAGGGACATATTGATTTGGTTATGTCACCGGTATATTTAATCCACTGTGTCCCTGGTAACTTTGTTAACGCAGCCGCAATATCACCGGCATGAACTTTTTTTTATGCGTAAACATTTCTGCTCCACGCCTTGCACAAATTCCAGTAACCGTTGCTCGTTCATTACCTGTTTGAACTCGAGTTGCATTTGCAGTACGTGTTTTGGCACGACATCGCGTACAATATGAAGATATGATCGTATTAATAATACTGTATTATTCAAAGGCATCTTGAAAAAATTTGCAGATGTGTTTGGTAAAAGCTTTCAACGTCATTGATGTCTCTGTACAAGCAACACCTAAACAGTCCAAACATGGTGATGGAACCGTGTTTACAAACTCAGTTAGTGCTCTAAACATTAGCTCTGCTGGATCATGGAAAACTCAACTGTTATTGAATGTGATTTCACGATGGTTAACATGGAATCGGTTGTACGTGATTGCACTATCTGCTGACGATCAACCGAGTTATGATGTTTGAAAAGACGTACAAAAGCCCCTGAGAAGCGGTAACACCACCACCACCATAGATTTATGTTCCACCAATGGCGAAGCATTTACCACTGATGATTTGAATGCAAATAAAAAATTCTTCTCGTGTACGACAATGTGATGGTTGAAAATTTATCCAATGCCACGCAAATATTTTCTCGAGACCGGCACAAAAACACTGGCGTCATCTATTTTACTCATCTATTTGATACACACATGTACCTAAAGTAATCCATGAGAACTGTAACATTCTGATGATATTTCGTGGGGGTATTGATACGCATGGTCCTGGAAATATTCATTGGACTTGGTGTGCCGCTGACCACACATGGGATGAATTTCGTGACATGTTTGCACGGATCAAGTCACACCCGTATAGTTTTATTACCGTTGATTTGACCATAACCTACAGGGGAAAATATTGTGCACACGTGAACGCGTCAAGTTGACAATAAAAAATTAAAAACAATGATATAAAAATAATCGGAAGCAACATCATTGAAGAGTATGAGAAGCGACGCCTTAAAGCAGCTCAACAACAGCAAAAATTGAATCAAAATGTGAGAGAAGACCGCACAAAATTACAACAGTCTGTACGACAAGACCTCATCAAGCATTTGCACCACTGATTAAACCCTTAGGAAATAGCCTTCTGTGCCGATGATATTTAAAAGGATACAAAGGCCACAGTGGATAAAGTGTCAGCGTTAACGGAAGCAGAAACAAAACAGCTGGTACAGATCATAAAATCCAGAGAACCAAACGTACCAAGGATATACAAAAGCAGCAAGAGCAATTGCAGAAGTTATGACACGCTTGCAGGAGATGGTGGCTAAAGTCAAAGAAAAAGAGGACGTGGACAAACCCAAAGAGTCATCATCTATGTGTAAGACAATGCTGGAAACGCCGAAAATTTTTTTTTTAATGAAAACGGTCATAAGTGGATCTTTGATGACCCCGTCTATGCAGGGTTGCTCCCACCCCCTAACTGGAAACAAATAGTGATCAAGAACCATCCCAACACATAAAAAAGGAATGGGCCAAATGGATATTAAGGGAATTTACTGGTTTGAAATACCCGTCGGTGAACCGTTTGAATATTATAATGAAATACGTAAAATGGCTAAAGTTGGAAATAATTATGAAGCAAAACTTAGAGATGCAACATTGCATGAAACTCCTGTACGAGGAAGAAATTGAGATTTTCCGATGAAGCGACAGCACCTCAACCAAAACGTAAGACTTCATCAGTAAACGTTACACGAAAACAGTAATGCAAAACACTAGAAGAAGAACAACGTGCACCTGCACCTGCACCTGCACCTGATTCTCATACATTGGAAAAACAATCACAACGGATAGACGGACCTGTACAAAAGTTTGGGACAACAACGATTACCAAGACATACACCCACAAAACAAGGAGAGGGTCTTGGTGGGTTGCCTGACTCTAACTACCTCTCGGATTGATTGGTAATACTTACAGGATCAGTTCGTGCGGGTAACAATGCACCATAAGACATTAATGAGGCCACATCAATTTGCAGTTGATTAACATGATGCACAGAGACACATACCGTGCGCTGATTCTTAAACGTTTTGAAAATATCCTTGATGTATACACCGATGATGAGTTCTAAAATAATTTAGACGTTGCGTGTATTATGCGAAATATATGCCGCGATGCAATATACAGTCACATTAGCACGCAAGAATAACTCCTATGACGCAATTTGTCGTGGTGCAGCTGCTGATGATGGTAGAATTGTTTTAGAAATGTTAACATTGTGGCTGCTTGTTTTATCCCCTTCACGTTCTAAAAAGTCACGTTTATTATCAATTATGTAATCTGGAACCGCTACAGATGCACATCCACCAACTGCTCTTGCGGGACAATTTAAATGACAAATAAGTACCCAACATGATCTTACTGCATCAAAACATGTGTTTGTAGCGTTTCAACTGACAAATCGAGATAATGACCAAACATAAAGTAAGATGATATTTGACGACTTAGAAGTGACTGAGCTTTCTTTGAGGCTAAAGGGTCACCAAGAAACTTCTGGAGAAAGTCAGCTTAACTTTACAACCAATCATACTACACGTGCATATCACAGTCTGTGGCAGTTTATGGACCGGAATCAAAACATCGACACAGGTTTGCAGATTTCCCAGCGTGATTTTATAACACTGCACCAGATTTATTACTTCTCACTGAACATCTGAAGTTGTTCAGACAGTCTGTTGTTGATACGTATTTTCGTGCACGTGCAGGTAACGCTGGTGGTTGTTTATTTATGCTATGCTGTTATACTTTGGAGGGTATTTGTGTCAAATGAGGGTGATCTATGAACCTGTGGAAAATTCATAACTAAACCAAAAAAACTCAATCAAAAACAATTGCTGGGTCCCACTAAAACTTTCTCCGGTAATGTTAACTAGAATTTTCCCCATGTGGTTGACCCAACCACTGTTCGCTCAACTCAGTGAGACTAATTACAATAACACCTGAGGTGACATAAATGCAAAAGACTGGTGGAAGTTTTCCATTCCCTGCAGCCATTCCATCATTGTTGGCAGCAGTGGTTCTAGCGGTTGCAAAAGCTGCAGCGTTAGGAGCTGTCT
This sequence comes from Megalonaias nervosa, assembly GCA_016617855.1. NCBI lineage: Eukaryota > Metazoa > Mollusca > Bivalvia > Unionida > Unionidae > Megalonaias > Megalonaias nervosa. The sequence goes on along the minus strand of JAECUM010050712.1, from coordinate 8,882 downwards.
GAACTGCATCAGGAAAGGCTTTGAAAAAAAGCGGTTGGTGGTCGTACAAAAAAGAAAAAGGCTTTCAATTATCATTAATGAGCGGTAGACTACCTTCTGGCAAAGATCTTCGATTACCCTGTTGCAGAAAATCACGCGTTCTTTGACCAATCTTGATTTACTCGATATGGCTAAATCGATCCAACATTTTCGTGGTATTTTTATCCGCAATGAACTTTCATCGATGGTGCCACGCACACGTGAAACGGGTATCATCAACCTGGATTAATAAATGTGAACTGACACTCATTGGGTTGCATTCGTGGCGACACCTAAGCATCGTTTGTATTTTAACTCGTATGGGCTTGTAACGCCAGTCGAACTTGTTTATTATTTTCCAAGCACGGTAAGCAGCCGTTGTTTTATTCAGCGATGCCAGTACAAACACGGTTGGGTGGACCCATATGTATTCCCCTTGTTGAAGCGTTGCGTGCACTGGAGCGTTCACCATCCCCACAAACCCTTATTGAATTTAGATGAAAATCGAATAATATTATACACAACGTGTATTGATATTATGGACCTTACTAAGCTCGAGGACACGGTGCTGATGTAGAACTGAGGCGACTTGTCACCAAAACGGAATTGTCTGAGTTTACAAATATCGTTGCTGGTGTCGATCCAGGTGAGTTTCTGAATTTTAAGACAAAACTGGAACTTTGACAACGTCTAACGTAGATATTCAACGTATTATTTTCCGGTTGAAAGGCACTGTCGCAAAGAATCTGGCTGATATAACTGAAAACAAACGGTGGTATCAGAGACAGCGGCGAGTCAGTTGCGTTTATCAACGACTGTTGATACTATCAACATCGTAACAAGACTATATAATTAATAAAACCGCTAGTTCACGCACACCATCATGCGTAGTAACCTAGTAGGAATCAATTTTTAAGAACTATTAGTCAAAGAAGGAGAAAAAACAATTGAAGTGGCAACTTTAACAAATGATCGACGTAATTTAACTTATATTGATGGAAATGGTTTTGATAGACCTAAACCTTACATTTTAAAGGTGCTTGAGTCAGGATCATACCTGATTATAATAACTGGAAGTGAAAGTACGTGGGGTCAAGTGGGAATACTGATATCTAATAAACTGTATCTTGACTTTACAATTAATATCTCGTATTCAGAGGGGGAAGAGTGGTATTGTAAATTCTTGACAGTTTCAAGATCAACAGCATTTGTTACCGGAAATGAAATTCAGTTCAAAGCATTCAACCTTTATCCCGACGGCTGGTTAACCGACTTCAATATTTGTGTTTAAGATTAGATTTTATCACTATTATATACGTAATGGAATCTGATCGTGGTGATGAAGTTGCAGAATTTACGGGATGCTGGAATAACTGGCGATAATAATTTTGCTCCACTTCTCGAGGAATATCTGCGTCCTTTTGGTGTTATATAATTTTGTTAAGGGTCAAATAGAAATTTGCTATTTGGAACCACCCTGATGTATCATAACCAACTCGAGGTCAGCTTGGAATCGTCGCACTTGCACGAGAAAAATCCGAAGCGTTGACTGCAGCAACAGATGTAAAACCTCTTCGGGCTTGTTTTTACAATGGTGAAACAGCATTCACCAACGTATCCAAACCAGTTACGTTCGCCATCAAATACTTTAAACCAAGAATAACTCAGCTAACAAAAGAATGATCCTAACTGTTATCCAACATGGATGCACTTGCTCGGGTAACAGACGATCGTTAGATATAAAAGGTAGAGCCATAATAGGTGTGTTTTTAAATGAAAAGCGGGCTACACCACCAGAACGCACAATCGCCGGAGATTTAAGTATTCTCGAGGCAAAGGTTTTCTATAATTGTTGGACAATGGTACCAGTAAAACAGAGTAATTGGCTAGAAGTGCATGTGCCTGTTGTGCATGCGTGTGATGATGTGACCATACAAGGTCTGCCTGTAGTGCAATTAAAATACGAGATTGTATTATCAGTCTGCGAGATGAAATTACCAAGAGAACAGCGGTGATCGTGAAATACAGACACGAGTGTCGTAGATGCTATTTGTGGCAACGACTGTTGGTCTTGTGTGACTAGAATTACGACCACATCAACAATCGTAGTTGCAAAATTTCGGTATTATTGTAGGAGCTATACAGTAACCGGTCTATCTGGTGGTGTTGACAAATTAATTTCGATGCGACAGCATTCACGAATTCTGAATTGTTAGCAGGTACACAAAGTTGTCTGAATACGATCAGTAAACTGTATTCCGTGGCTATCGACTATAAAATAACCAGTGCGGTCGAGTCTGAAAAAGTGCAGGCAGAAATAAAAAATCACATACAATTACGACCAAGTAGTCAAGGACTGGGTCTTGCCCTTTTGTAGGAAGCTTTTTTATATACAAAGTATGAAATGTCCAGTAACAAACAAACTCACCAAGCCTCAAATATTCTCTTCCGCAGCTGTCCACGAAACCCACATAAATACATAGACTAAATGAAACGGATGACTGAGAAAGAAAAGTCAAGACAGACAGATGAAGTGACCGCTAAATAACAGAATACAAAAGGACATACAAACCAGCACTAGAAGCAGAAGAGGGAGTATATATTACCCGAAAACCGAAATAGCGTAATTCTTGCTATAAATTTTGTTTTGGTGGAAGTTGGTGGGGTAACATTTATTCCTACAGAAATGTCCTGAATATGAACAATGGGGAAAAGAGAAAGACAGTAGAAGCGAAATTGAAAAACAAGCAAGGTAGAAGACATCCAAATTATTTTTATTTTTGTTGTTGGATGTTTAAAAATTTTAATCAGTTTAAATCTCTAGCGTGGAAATTGCGCTTTTTGTGGTTTAATTCCTAGCTATCACCAAGGAGGGATTATATCAATCTAGCTGAGATACTTTAGTGTGTTGTTAGTTTTACAAGTGCTTTAGAACAAAAACAAAATCATCCGTTTTGTTTGTAGAAATGCTTGATAATAGAGAGGGGATAGAACTACAAATTCAACGGGACTGTAAAATAACTCAGAACATTTGCTACCTACACTAAGTGCAGATTGTGAATTTATTTCGGTAAAGCTAAAATTCCTTAAATTTCATACACATTATTTGTAGACCAGTAACAAGAACTTTTAATTGGGGAACAAATCTTTAATTTATTCCTGGCCGCCAACAATTATTTTTCTCCAGTCCTGATACAGCATTACTGATTTTCATAGTTACGCCTCTCGAGCCATAAATAGGTTATGTTCTTCTTAAGTTTGACTGATCATGTTGTGCTCAAAATTAAAAAGACACGAGCAACTCACAAAGTAGTGTAACAACTAGCAACTTGCAATATGAAAGTTGTTACATTGGTATAAACTTGATAAATACTCTAACATACATCTCTAGTTCCTAGTACCCACTGATTCCTGATACCAATTTGTTTAATATGAAACCATCGAGTATGCTATTTAAGACTCCTTTTGTATTATACATTATAGATTTAATATCCGTAACACCATCATACAACTGCATTAACTTGAGGAATCAATGTGTGAAATGGACTGTAGAGCTCCACAGCTGCAGGAAGAGTCAGTGGCCTGGCCCCATCGGACAAGATTGACGGCACAACGACCCTGTCCTATCAGGAAACGGTTCAGCGTGGACCACAGATGTCGTGGAAGGTTAAAGCCAAGAGAGCAGACAGATGGCTCAGTTACGAGGGAGTGGTTTACAACATCTGTTGAAGACCACTTATCACCCCATTCCGAAATAGCTGTCATATCCTCAGGCAACGGACTTAACCAGATTGGATGTCTCGCAGCCAAGTAGATGCAATAACATATTACAGGAAAAGTGGTTAAATTTATTACTGGGAAGATGTTTACAATTAAACGGGAAATGGGTTTCGAATATATGGCTGCATTGACATATCTGAAATGTGATAACGTTTCCCTGTATATTGCAGGCCCTGTACCTTGCTGATGATGACGCTGTTAAATGGCAGGACATGCACTGCACACAATAAATAAATTAATAAATAAATAATTGTATCTACTCTTACGATATTTAGTTACTCGGAACTCTATTCCCAAAAGGTTAAGTTTAAACAGGATACAAAATTTGTTCCAAATAGCTTAGGTTGACTCCTACTATTAATGTTGTTCATTCTTTCCGAACCCTTTCACATTTTATCGCCACGTTGAAGTAACTGTTCACATTCGTAACATCGGAAAGCTATAAGTTTTTTGTAGCTAAAGGAATTTTTATGATAGGATAATGTATTCACGATTATTTCTCTGTTGTGTCCATTTGTTCCTCACAGTATTCTTAAATTTTAATTTCATATGAATTGTGTTGACTGCGAATAATTTGCTGTAGTTCTGCGAGTCTCTGTTATCATGTATGTTTGTAATTTATAAATGTTATCACTCGTGATACAAGATGAAAGGGAATGTTCACTTATATATGTTATAATTTGTCATGTACTTCAGCTGATTTCTATAAACATCATTAAACATTAGCGTGCCCATGAAAGGAATACTTATTTCTCTCTTATTGGTTGTGAATTTTAAATCTGGATGTAAATAGTTAAGGTCGCGAAAGACTTATTTTATATAATGTTTATTCCATATTATGAGAGGATCATGTAAATATCTGTTCATATCCTTCATTCTGTCACATAATGCATCCCCAGTGTCCCCAAGACTTGCGAGGTACATATTGGTGCCACCTGGATACCCATATATCCCTTAAAATTCTTTTCAAGACTTTTTGATATTGAAACAGAGTTACATCCCTTGTGGACCCTGCCCAATCACATGGCCATTTGACATGAAGCTTCAATGAAATTGAGAACCAGAAGTGGAGTTGAAATGACTGGGCACTGCATCTCAGTGCTTTATTAAAAGGTAGGGCACTGGATGTGTACTCGTCACTCCCTAGAGACAATGTGTTTGATTACGACGTCCGGAAGGAAACACTTCTAAAAAGGTACGAGCTGACTGAACAGGGTTTCCGTAAAAAGTTCAGGTATAGCAAGCCCGAGAAGGGAGAAACCTTTGGTCAGTTCATCGTTAGAATAGCGAACTATTTTCAGCGGTGAATTGAATGCGGCAAAGCGGTGAAAACGTTTGAAGGGTTGACTGATTTCTTGCTCAGAGATCAATTGTTGAACACAGTTGGTCGGGAACTAAGTCAGTTTCTGAAAGAGAAAGTCTTCTCAAATATACAGGATATGGCTAAGCAGGCCGATTTTTTTTTGCCGAGGCTCATGGGGAAACCCAGAACGTGGTTTCAAAAGATTTTAAGTCTGGAAACCAGTCTACGAGGCCGATGCATAGAGAGCTTATGAAATCAGCTGATTCCAGTATGTCAGTTAGGGATACAGGTCGTCAGGGTGTACAATGTTACTTGTGTAAGGAATGGGGTTATATTTAAGTAAAATGTCCTAAAAGGAAGGGGCTTACACATAGGGCAGCCGTGGCTATACTGAGTAAAGGTACGCCTGCTAGTCTTGTGCAGGTAGAACCAGGTATGCCTTCACTTGGCACGTGTCTTTTCCCCGAAGCGCGTGTACCAACCGCGAGAGATTTCGCGAACGGTCGAGAAGTCGTAGCATTACGTGACACTGGTTGCACGGTGTAGTGATCAAACATAGTCTCGTGCAGGATAACCAAATGCTCGGGTGGGAGTCCCCATGTATGTTACTCGATCAGACGATCGGTCGCATCCCCGTAGCAAGGATCACGGTAGAAACACCTTTCCTAACGGGAACTGTTGATGCCCTTTGTATGGAAAACCCTATTTACGATCTGACGATCGGTAATGTTGAAGGTTCCTGTCTTCCAACCTTGGCAGATTTCAGGATACCTTTGGCCCAGGCAGTGGAAACGCGAGCACAAACCCGACGAGAGAAAAACGCGTTTCAGAAATTAAAAGTCTCTGAGTCGATCTCTAGAATTTCGCGTGAAGAGTTCAAACGAGAGCAAGAACGTTACGAATCCATCAAAACTATTGTTGAGAAAATCGCGTCCGGTGCAATTAAACACTGAAAGGATGGGGACAGCTCGAGATTCGTTCGGAAGAACGAGCTAATTCATAGGGAGTTTGTCACTACGGAGGGTAAGAAGTATTGGCAAGTGGTCGTACCCCAGAGATACAGATCTCATGTACTTAGGGTGGCACATGAGTCTAGCATGGCAGGACACCTGGGTAAGGCGAAGACCACCAGCAGAGTAGTCGCTGAATTCTACTGGCCTGGTGTTAATGGCGATGTCATACGGTTCTGTAGGTCTTGTGACGTATGCCAGAAGACCGTAGGTAAGGGGAGGATCACAAGGGTGCCCTTAGGATAGATGCCATTAATAGATACGCCGTTTAAAAGAGTGGTCGTGGATATTGTAGGACCAATACAACCAGTTACCGAAAGGAAGAACAGGTATATTCTTACTCTCGTGGATTACGCAACCAAATATCCCGAAGCCGTACTGTTACCAACTATTGAAACGGAACGGGTGGCTGAAGCATTGGTTGACATCTTCAGTAGGGTTGGGGTGCCAGAAGAAATCCTTACGGATTGTGGTGCCCAATTTACCTCTGACCTCATGGGTGAAATAAGTATGCTGTTGTCCATCAAACAGCTGAACACTACTCCATACCATCCGATGTGCAATGGACTGGTAGAAAAGTTTAATGGTACCCTGAAACATATGCTGAGAAAAATGTGCGCGGAACGTCCGCAAGACTGGGACCGCTATTTGAACGCGGTTCTGTTCGCGTACCGTGAAGTAACGCCGGAAAGTTTAGGGTTTTCACCCTTCGAATTGCTGTACGGACGAACAGTTCGAGGTCCGATGTGGATACTACGCGAACTTTGGACGGGTGATGTCGCGAACGAGGAAATAAAAACTACCTACCAGTACGTGCTAGATCTGCGAGAAAAACTCGAGAGTACATGTCAGATTGCACGTGATGAACTAATGAGATCGGGACGTAGATATGCCAAGTATTATAACCGTAGAGCGCGAAATAGGAAATTTGTTGTAGGTGATCAGGTTCTGCTGCTTCTTCCTACTAGTACAAACAAATTACTAGTTCAGTGGAAAGGTCCCTACGAAGTTAAAGAGATCAAGGGTGACATGGGCTATAAAATTGACATAGACGGTAATTTGAGGACATTCCATGCTAACATGCTTAAGTTGTACATCAAGAGACAGAGCGACAATGTAGAAAAAGGAGTCTTAAATGTCGTTTGTACGGCGGTCATCGACGACGACGCAGTAAACACAGAAATCGAGGTTTCCCTTGAGTGTACCTTGGGTGTAGCGAAGGAAGGGGTAGATCAAGTCAATGTGAGTGAGGAGTTGACCAAAGACCAGCGTCAACAAATTAACGCGGTCTTGGATAAATACTCGGACGTATTCACCGACAAACCAGGTTGTACAGCGTTGGTAGACCTCAGAATTCAACTGAATACGACGGACCCCATTAGAATCAAAGGTTATCTGGTACCATAGAACGCACGAGAAGCTGTGGACGAGGAGGTGAGTAAAATGTTAGATTTGGGGGTGATTGAACCCTCCAACTCGCCATATTCTTCTCCCGTAGTGCTAGTCAGAAAAAAAGATGGGACGAACCGATTCTGTATCGACTTCCTACAGTTAAAAAAAATCATGGTGTTCGATGCAGAACCAATGCCAGATATGGAGGGTCTATTTGCAAAGTTGTCGGGTAACCGATGAATTTCCAAATTGGATCTGTCCAAGGGATATTGGCAGGTTCCCATTGTTCAAGAGTCCCGTGCATTGACAGCATTTGAGACCCAGAAAGGACTATATCAGTTCTAGGTAATGCCATTTGGGTTAGTAGGTGCCAGTGCCACATGTTGTCGCTTAATGCGCAAGTTGCTAAAAGGTTTAGCAAGCGTTGATAGCTTCATGGATGATATATTAGTGTACACGAATACTTGGAGTGAGCACGTGTCCGTCCTGACGGAACTCTTCGATAGGCTCCGCAGAGCGAACCTCAAAGTGAGACCCACTAAATGCATTATTGGTTATACAGATTTAGATTGTTTAGGTCATATGGTCAGTGGTTCGGGACACTTGAAACCTCACCCCAAGCAAGTAGAAGCGATTAAAAACGCACCAAAACCAGGCAACAAGACACAAGTTCGTTCGTTTTTAGGTCTAGTGGGATTTTATAGAAAGTTTATACCAAACTTTGCAGCCATTGCTAGCCCACTGTCTGATTTGACAAAGAAGGGGCAACCAAACAGTAGAGTGGGGACCGCCACAAGATAGAGCTTTTTGTGCGTTGAAAAAGAAGTTAATTAGTGCACCTATATTAAAATTGCCTGAATGTTAGCAAACCCTTTATAATAATAATAATAATAATAATAATAATAATAATAATAATAATGAGGACTTTGTATAGCGCCTAATCTTTAGAAGCTCTAAGCGCTTTACAACATTTGACAACACTTAAAAAACATATATAATGATATGATTACAAAATTAAAAACAAACACCACGAAAGTAGAAACAGAAAATATGCTGTAAATATTTAAGGCAAGGATACATTATTAAGTCTTTAAGTCTGTTCTTGCAGTTGAAATAGGTGAGCTTTAAGAGCGCTCTTGAATGAGATCACTGTGTCTTTGTGTCTAAGTGCAGTGGGCAATTCGTTCCACGTTGCTGGGCCCTGGTATGCAAAAGAGCGTTGTCCATATGATTTCATCTTCATAGTGGGAATTATGAGAATACAAGTGTCAGAAGAGGAGCGTAAGCATCTTGCAGGTGTGTACACATGGGTGAAGTCAGATAGGTATGTTGGACTGGAGCCCGTCAGTGAAACGTAGCACAGAGAACAAATGTTGTTT
>JAECUM010050710.1:0-17580 GCA_016617855.1 Megalonaias nervosa | reverse complement strand
TATTGTTTTCTTAAACAATAAATCTAAACCCGGAATACTTACTGGCATTGATAAACCCTACTATATACAGAGTTATCCAGCAACTGCAGTTGTATATGGAATATTTCCGCTGAATAATAAACCTAATGTTGCGGATCTCAAACCGATGAAAATATCAAGAATAAACTGCGTAGCTGAACGAGTTACAGAACATTTTACAAATGCGATACGTGGTAATGGTTTAACAGATTTAAGACATAAAAAAATAAACACATGGGCAGAAACGGTTAAAGATACTGGTGCATCTATTAAGGATGTTGCTGAACTAGAAAAGTTATTAAGATTTCCAATAACAGTAAAAACACTAACCGGAGAGATATTATACGAACCAAAATATATAAAAAATGGAAACCCTATAACAATCGTTGTTCATAACGCGCACGCATGGACTGCTGCTGTAACGATATTTCCACGAGATAGAAAAGTTAAGTTTTATGATGGTGATATATTTGATTTTATCAGAAATATAAGTAAAAGTGACCCTGTGTCTGTTTGGTTATTTCAAAGTTCAGAATACGATTACGATCAGTTTGTACGGCCTAACGGTGATATTTATCGTACAGAATCTCTTCATGAAGAAATGGAACATCTTGCATTGAAATATACCTCTGATGATGTCATAGTTGGACAATTATTAAATAATTGTTTTACAGTTCCATCTGTAGCGGCTCATTTCGCTCAGGAGAAAAATTCATGGAAAACGACACGATCAGAATTCCTTGAAGATGTCAAGAAAAGCTGTGTAGAATATGGTCACGGTGGATTATGGAACACCAAATAGGATTATAATGATGTTATCTCAGTTGATATGGCTGCATGTTATCCTGGAAGTTTTCTTGGATATGGAGTATGTTCTAAATACTTTAAGAGATTCGGACATCCTACACATGACATGACCAGGGTTGCAATAAACGGACCCCTTCCCATGGAAGGACCAGATGTTGACCTAACAGGATTTGCTTATGTAGAATCATTCGATTTTAGAGAGGGTCTCCATCCGATTACTTATGCTTGGTTTGGAAGACATTTTTCAGAAAAATGTTGGGTTCCGATAGTACTATTGCGGTATATGCTTGATGTTGGATTTTTAATATCGTTGAGAGTAACTGAAGCGATTATATCGTATAGTTCACAGAAGCAAGTTTGGTTACCAGAACCAAATAGATTTAATATCGATGACACCAGAAAAGAATTCCCTGATATTGACGAAGATCATATTATTAAAATAAATAAATGTAGAAACGAATACGATGAGAAATTTACAAAAGATCTCGGTAGAAAGATAATCGGTAAATTTACTCAAGGTGGTTCATACGATTATAAACGACATTGTACAAGATTGATTATGGACGACGCTGAACTAGATTTTATAATCGCTGATACAACTGAGAAAATACGTTTATAAACAGATGTAATGCTTATTTATCAGATGGAACGAAACTAGGTACCATTGTGAGCTACCTTGATGGCGAGTCACCGCAGTTTACTCATTTAAGATCTTCGATGTTAGCTTATGTTTCTATAAATCTATTATCGATGATAAATAAATTTCCTCGTCACGCTGTCAGAGTCGCTACGGATTCATTTTATGTACATAAAAATATAAAGATTTATTAAAACTCGGTAATGGTGAATGGGGAACATGGAGAATAAAACAAGAAAATATATTTAGTTATTCTGAATCTGCAGATGTTGAAATTGCGGAGATATATTACAAAAATAATAATCAAATATTAAAGTCATCTGCACCATCTGTGTATGATCCTGTATCTAGACATAAGACCGTTTATCTTAATGGGTGTGGAGAGGGTCAGGTAAAACAACTCGTGTAATTAATTTATTTATAAATAATAATTCGGATATAATTGTTTTGACACCTACACATAAACTTGCTAGAGAAATAAAGCAACGAGGAGTAAAATCGTGTACATATCACAGTTTCTTTAGATGGTGCAGAGACTTATGGACTCCATCGCGGATGGGTGAAAAATATGTACCTAAATATATTATATGGGACGAGATATGCACGGTGTCGTTAGAAACACTAAAAACATTTCTTGATTGGTTGTTATTGAAGAATACTGCTGTAATAATGTGCGGCGATCATGGTCAACCACCACCCTTTGTTGGAGAGTCTCCACATGAATGGCTAAAGAATAACGTAAATTATTATGAAGAAATACATGATGACCATAGAGCTATCGATGAACCGCTGAAGGAATTTAAAAAGTTAATCAGACTTCAGCCAGACAGAATACAATGTGAGATAATGCGAGGAGTAATTCCAGAGATTTTTATGAATGAATTTTGGACTTTATGGAATCCCGCTGATTTGATAGTCGCGAGTAGAAAGATAGTTCGTGATGAACTACAGGATAAATTATTTTTGTTACATAAAGAAAAGTTTTCATATCTACCTGTACCTTTGTGTTATCGCCCCTCCGATACTCGACGACAGAATATTGAAGTTGAAATACCAGGTGTCTTGGTTCCACCAAGGGTACAGAATCTTGTCTTGAATGATATTGTTTTAGTCGATATTAATGTCGTTGAGAATGCGCTGAGTATGAATAAATCGCCGTGGACGTTAGGATATGCTATAACTATTCACTCGTCACAGGGATTAACTATAACTGATACTAAAATCTGGATTGTAGATGATAGGATCGAGTGGTCAAATTTAGTCTGTCTCGCCGTATCTCGAGTCAGGAGAATATCTCAACTACATAGGGTTATTATGAATTTTATAGAAGATAATGATCAAACTGTTAATAATGACGTAATAAGAAAAAAACTATCTGGTTATAAGCAGTGTGACAAAAAAAATAATCGTGATTTTGATATTGATATTAAATTTATTATAAAACTAAAAGAACTACAGAATAATAATTGCGCAAGTTGCAACTGTAATATGTCATGGCAGCATTCGAATCCAAGACAATTTACCGTAGACAGAATTAATAGTGATCTCGGTCACACACGTGAAAATGTAATGCTGACCTGTCTTGATTGTAATCGACGTCGAGGTTCTGGACGTTTACAAAATTGAGCTTGGTGGTAATTGCGTATCCTCAGGAATTATTTGCAATTGTTCACGTACAAATCCACGCTGAGGGGCTGTAGAATCTAGTCTGTATATTGGAGGTCTACCAGTGGATCTAACCACGCTAGAAATTTTATGTGTAGTCACGCTCCAAATAGGATCGGTTGCTCTTTTTTTACCACCTTCAAGTTCGCCAGGTTCATATAAATATCTAACTGTAACATTTCCTAATACTGGTTGAGAGAAAGATTCATGTCGTTGTCCGTAGCCATTAGGTATATATTTTTTTTTGATCGCATTAGAAGGTTTCATGGAAGTTGCACGAGTAATTTCATTATTCAACGCAGCTATCACACTCAGTAATCTTGCAACCCATTCACGAGATCTATCCTTAAAGTCAGTAGATATTTCCTTTGCGTATTGATATCCGAATAACCGCTCGGCAAGTGTTCTATTAAATCGTTCAACGATTGCCTGATCACGATGAATTTCAGTATGTCCTCGTCTGATTTTAACATTATGTTTCTTCATCAACGATGATACTACTCCAAGAAATTCTTTACCGGGATCAACTTGTAATAACCGTGGCCATCGTAGACCACCACGTTGATAAATTCGCTCGAACGCAGATGCAACTTCGGATGCTGTTTTTGTTGATAACGGCTTCTTTATATCTACTAGCAATATCAACGACAGTTAATGCGTATTTGTACGTGCGTGATTTTCGTCCACATGTTTTAATAGTATCGTGGTAAAAACAAAATATCTGCTTGATGAACTTCATTAGGGACACTAACATCAAAATGCGCGTAATGAATTCTTTTAGGTGGACTTGGGAAGATTTGCCATATTGCCTGTTGTGCTAACCACCATGATGCAGCGACATCACGTGAAACTTTTGCTGCTTCGGCGAGTTTACTAATCGCTGCTTTACCTCTCCAAAATCCTCTCGGGGAATAATAAACAGATTCCATTATGATAGTTATATAATTAATTGCCAGCCCCTAGCACCAGTTTACCTTTCATAGCAGTTTTTTTTTTTTTTTTAGCTAATTTTTCTCTGAGAGATTTATTAGGTATAGCATTTAACGCGTGAATCAATTTTACATCCGCGAGATGTCGGTGTTGCAAATCCTTACTTTTATACGCGACATCATGAACGTGACACGCTTGATCAATCTTATTTACTGGATACTTTCCGGGTCTTGGTTGATCTTGATCATCGAGTCGGATATCGAGACGAGTTCCTGGGCCACAATAATTATATCCGGGTAAAAGTTTCTCACCGGGATATTTAGCCCATGGAGTTCCTGGTAATTTTCCTAATAAAGCGGCTATATCACCCCCACCTGTCTTTGTTGGAATAAATTTATATTTCTTGGTGCCACATTTCACACACTTGCCTGTAAGTGCACGTCTTTTATTTTTTGTTGTTACTGTCGTTAATTCAGTAGTATCGGTAGGTGCTCTGCATCGAACACAATATAGACTCATTATTTATTATATGGATATAATTGACTTTTCTGCGACACGAAAACAAGAACCAGTAAAACACGATCCAGCGCTTCCGAATTCTATCAGAATGATTATAATAGGCCCATCTGGAAGTGGAAAGACGCAATTATTGCTTAATCTAATAATGCGATGGCTAAAGTGGGATAAATTATATTTAGTAGCGCCATCTGTAGATGATCAGAGATGTTACGAAGTACTTAAAGATTTTAATGAAAACGCAAAATCGTTACATAAAGACAATATCATAGACTTTATTACTGATATTGATGAAGCGCCATCCGTAGATGATCTGGATGGATTCATTAATAATTTAGTGGTGTATGATGATGTTATGCTGGACAAACAATCAAATCCAGCTAGAATATTTTCACGAGGTAGACATAAAAACACAGACGTGATTTATGTTACCCAGAGATATACACAAATTCCAAAAGTAATCAGAGACAACTGCAATATTTTGGTTGTGTTCAACGGAGTTGATAATCATACGCTGCAGAATATTTATTATACTTGGTGTTCAGGCGACATGGACATAAACAAATTTAAAAATTTCTTTTCAAAAGCACAAGCTGCTCCCTTTGGTTTTGTAACGATAAATTTACATGATCCTAGGTCAAGATATCGCAACGGACTTGATACAAGTTTTGGATAAAAATCATAGCAGCAGTAGAGCTAATTTAGCTGAGTGTGGTTCTCCAATACTCATTATTGATAATATCTATAATGGCTGTTTAATTTATAGCAGCAGTAGAGCTGTTGAATGACATACGTATGTGACCAGATTGTGAAAAAATCTGGTCAATTAAAGAAGTTTTCATTATTAAGACAAAAACTTCTTTTTTTTTTTCAGGGAACCCTTAATTTTCAAAAATAAGGTCTCTACAAAGTTGTAGGGTCCAGCTCTACTGCTGCTCTATTAAAAGTATTTGAACTTATTTAAAAAGAATATTCACTCGCAAATCAAAACTGTGATATTTAGGCATGGTTTGCATTGACAGCAATTGCTGTTCGGTGCCAGTTTACTCCCAGCTGCGATAGAAGATCAAAGGGCCAAACATCAAGCAGAGATGAAAAGTCTGCAGCCGAACTCGTTGAATTGTTTGCTACCGCTGAACCATGCGTTAGAAAATTGATGAATTGAAAATATTTATATCTCGAATTCTATTGCAATATTCTATGTACTTTCACATTAATATCTCCTAAGTAAAACAAAATACAAAAAGAAACACACACCATCCCCACCCCACCCCCACCCCCCAACAAATAAACAAATACAATATAAAGACATTCTTCTCTCAGGTCGTTCGCAATGACAGATTATGCATTAAATTCTCACTGAAACACCATTTATTCAAACGGAATATTCATATCCGTGTACTGTCTACAATTGACCAAACACATAAGATAGTAAATTTTATCATAATTACCGATATTCAGGTTTTGACTCAGACAGCAACTTCTCAGTAACAAACATGCATGCTTCATTATGTATTGTTTTTACAATGGCATTGACATTCCTTGTGATGTTACTTTTACCTGGAATATGATGGAAAATAACGTGTATACACGTCATATTTAGGAAATGAGTTTCTTATGTACAACGATGTGTACAGGATTTGAAAAGATGTTCGATAATATTAGATATGAAATATATTTATATAGCTGACTCATTCTTCTCACGGTGGTTTGTCAACGATCAGAAAAGGACCACGTTTACAAATTGAAGACACGAGTTTTCAAACGAAATATTCGTTGTACACCAATTTGACTGAACAAGAGCTTGTAAGTTGTAACAAGAGTTGACAGTACTACATCGAATGTTAAAATTTTAAAAAGCTGTGTAGCAGACAATAATGCAGACAGAGAGACGGATATCATATCCCCTATTAATTAAAAAAAAAAAAAGGGAAGCAAATATTGACAATACATAGTTCAAAAGCAAGAATAATTTGGGATGGTTTGGTGTTTTAGCCACGGTAAAACAAGGAGGCTATTTAGCGCAGGGACAATTGGAGTAGCGTGCCTGCTCAAACACGCTGGTTCTCAGATCCTTATTTAAAAGAATTAGGCCCCATACTATGTTTGTGTATGTACAACGATATTGTTTAGCAAAATTCTTCCAGTGCTTTCTCACATGAGTTTTAAAAGGTAGAGACCAAATTACACTTGTGTTTTATTGGAAACTTCACAGTGTATGTAGTTTGAATTCTGTGATTTGTGTTGTCGTTTTTTATAATTATTTTTCAACGTAGCTTTAACAGTCTGAGTCATATCGCTACAATGTCTACAGTGTGGCATTTTATAGTGATGTCTAGCACTGGGGAATCGTGCCGCAAGCATATGGCATCATGTCCCACCTAGTCATATTATCCGGACACCAGGCCGACGAGTCCTAACACTAACCTCTTAATGCTGAGCGCCACGCGAGATAGCTGCTAGTACCATATTTATAAGTCTTTGGTATGATTCGGCCGGTGTTCGAACCCGCGACCCCTGCATCCGAGGCGGACGCTCTAATCATATAGGCCACAGGAGTGTGAATTCTGATACCTGTCTTATCTGCATCCATGTTTTCGTTGTCCAGAAAGTGGAAGACTAATTTCAGTGGCCAACTTTAAGCTTCATTCCTTAATAATGTCACTTTAAAACTGCCACAACGGTTAGTTTCTCAAACCATTTTATATCAAAATGGAAAATTCGAAATTTCTTAAGATAGAAAAAAAAAAAACCAGAACTCCTGGATGTGGAATTTACGTTCTCTGCAAGTGTACTCTGCAACTTGGTGAAACCCCTTTTCTTCTATTTCATTATACTAATTTCTGTCGCTGTGAGAAAGTTTCCTAAGTAGTCAATGCTTTTAATATTAGTCAGTAATTACAGAATAAAATCAAACTTCTCAGATGATTTTTATGTTTGGGAACAAAGTTACTTTTGAGGAGCTGATCAAGGCTTTAAGAACAATGCCGCAAAAGTAAAACGTGTGCGGTAATAAAGAAACCCATGATTTTTAATATTGATACCGCTGGAATTCCACTCGTGAGTAGAGAAAAGATATTTTTACCACAAAATACCTTTAACTCCTGTTTGGAGAAGATCACGTCACGCTTTTCATTTCCATAATCTCCATATTTAGTTTGGGAATTAAAATGTCTATTGTAAAATAAATAATGACATGAGTCCTAGTTATGTCGACAAGTAAAAACGCTTTTAAGCATATTATTCACGAATTATATAGATTATTCTGTATTAAATAAGGTATTTTCTAGCTAACCCTTTGATTGTTGCAATAATGTGCTTACTAAATTTCCAATAATCATGTCTCTTTGGTATCTTTTTTTTTTCTTTTCCGTTTCTTATATGTATGTATCCGTTTTGCTTGGGAATCCCTTCTAACAGAATTGAATCATCTCAGCTGTTACTTCCTTTGAGATGTCTTTGTGTTAGCAGATTTGGACGGGAATTGTTATTTATTTATGGATATGTAATTCTGTTGTCAGATAAGATGGAAGATCAAATCAAGTAAATTAATTAATTAGCCAATACTAACTGTTTATGAAACGCCTACTATTTACCCATAGTCCGTTTTCCAGCTGACGAAAACAGTTCAGATAATATGAAGATACTGATTGTAAAAATATATACTCGTATGTACTTTTAGCTGCCTTTAATTAAAGACTTTACAAAAACAAGAAAACCATTGATATAACACAATGAATGTATTGAATAATGATTCAACTATCTGACTTAAAACTCCATCAATCATCTTAATAATAACTAAAGTAAAACTCCAACCTTGCAAACTACTGGAAAGAATTTGTATATACAACCCTTATGTGTTATTATTATATTTTGTTGTTGAGGAAATGAACAATTCCTGAGGTCTGTTACTTTGCAGCCTAAATAAATTACAACATCCAGTTCCAAACTCTTTTACGAGAAAATGGACAGAGTTACTATGCAAAAATGATGAGTCTTGGAAGATATAAAGAAAGACCAATCTATAACAAGAAGGAATTTTGATTATGATCAGTACAAGCATTACACGTGTTTGTCCGTGAATAGAAACCTAATCTATATATGACAGTTTCTCGATGTTTTCTGGCTGCATTGTATCTCCTCTACAAAACATTAATTTCATACAACAACACTAGAGATTAATTATTCCAACATTTCTGAACAATGAATCACAGAATCAGCTTGAATCTGAAAAAATAAGAGAATTTATGAAAAATTATTACAAAGACTTGCACATTAACATATTAGAAAATATATTTTGTGTCGTAGGTATTATCTTTAAAACCTATATATTATACATACAGTTGAATCCAAAGTTGTATACCAATGTCATACATATATCAAGTTATGCAAGAATACACGGCTCAAAATTTTGAAAAATCTATTATTAATAGAAGCTATGAAATATTCTCCTGAAGACGTTCAAAAAACAAACTTCCCAATTAGCATCTCAACTCTAGGAATGTATTTTCAAATTTTAAGATGATTATATGGTTTTGTTCATTATGACTAAACAGTTACTTATGCAAAACTAACTGATTTAAGGTTTATCTATGATCGATAATGACTTGAATGGTGCAGAGCAATTTGGAGGCATACAAACATATGAATAACAAGTTGAAACAAATCGCCTTGAATTAATCATACCTCTAACAATGAAATTTACATTAGTTCTGACACGTTCTTTTGTGTGTGTTACAGAGACCGACAGAACAGTCAAATAATTTTAAACATGAAATAGTACCAAAAAATATTCATATATTAAATTTTTCTAGTATCATATATTGTTTTGAAAAAATTAATTATTGTCATAGAAGCTCCAAATTCACTTGAAGCTATTTTAATTTAAACGCAGGGTAATAAAACATCATGATATATCCTTCTGATAGCTTTTCATTTTTACGCTTTTAGAGCAGTTTTACTTTAGTTGGATATAGTCTTTGTCTCTGCAGTCAATTTCAATACGTGTCTTCATCATCTTCCCGCCTTTACTAAAATGATGCACCCTTTGTTTTTAAAAACTGCATTACTGTTAGAGTATTTAAATAAGACGCTGGGCCGGCAGTTGGACCAAGACAGACAGAAAGCTAGAAGCAGTTCATCGTGCAGTTGGATCCTCGCCGAGCAAAAAGGAAAGGTAGGCATTGTTTGTTTTATTTTACTGTTTTAAACTATTTAAAACTGAATTTCTTTGTATGCCTTTGCCAAATTTGCAGTTGCATCATCTCGTGTATTTAAATATTTTCGTGAAACTCCTCAAAACCGAACCTTCTGTATACTATTACCAGGATCCCCTAAAGATCTGACTTTCTTGGAGGGGTCCTAAAACTTTTCCTTCTTTAATATCATCCTACCACCCACCCCAATTTATCAAATCCTCTCTACTATTAAAACAGAAACATATTTCAATGCTAAATTTCAATTTTATCCCTATTTTGTTCATATTAATATTTCTTAAATGAAATGCCCGGGATTTGTTAATCTTGAATGTTGATTTTAATTTAAAAAAATAAGAAAAGACAAATCATTCAATGGATCCTTTATGCAAACAAAATACATCAAGCACACTTGTATAATAAGCTGATAAACACACACTTTAATAGTTTATCTACTAGCGTTTAATTATTACACATTCATCTTGAAAGCTCACTCTCTTTGATGAATGACTTCATTAGCCCTTAGTCGGCGCTGATCCGTCAATTGTTGTTCTAACCACGCGTGCCCTTGGCAGATTTTATCACTGATACGCCTACTAATTGCTAACTGTTAACAGACACGTGTCACGCATTTAGCGCTAAAGTATATTTCCAACCTTGGAATGAGTTTCGGTTTTATGGAGTTTTATTTAATGTAAAATTTAAATTTATGATTGAAATTTATTTCGGTTGTCAAGTAGAGGGGTTTCTGTTTACTTGACAAAAATAATGCTATAAAATTTAATCTGCACTGCTTGTGAATTTATCAAGGCTGTGAGTGTCAGCTTTTTGCTTTATGTTTAATGCTAAAACTTATTACGAGCGAATGACGAGAGAAAAAGGCACCCCTTGCCCATGTAAACTTTGAAAAAGGTCTAAAACTACCATTCTTTTTTTACGAAATGGAACGAAAATGCCTTGTAGACAAATTAAAGTCTGTAACACGATGTTTTCGTCCGTATTGGATTCTTTTCTTGTTTGCGGTTACAATCTTTTCTCTGTTTCTATATGATATATCGAGCGATATTGTTTCTTAACCGAGTCTTTCTCGATTTACTCTTCCATTTCGCTTTTTTCAATGTCCATTATTTTTGCATTTCTGCTTATTGTTTTCTCTTGTCCATTCCTTTCTGTTTTCTGTCTTTCTTTACTTGGTTAGACAGCGTCAGCTACCACTGACACCAGTGAATAGCTTTAGCAGTTCATCAGGGCACTGAATAAGCAATTGTTCATTATAGTTTTCTCAACACCAACGATTTTGCAAGGGATTACAAACCAGAATAAATCGAAAGCTCGAAGTGAAGTTCGATTCAGTGGCACTTCTAAATTTAAAAGATTGCAAATAAATTTAAAATAATTTTAACATTCAGGTATTTACAACGCAGACGATAAACTATCGATAAGCGTCTGTATGATATGTCAACAAAAATGAGTGAGGTTCTACAGGACATTCTTCTTGTCAATATGTACCTAAGGAAAGACTCAAGTTTTTTATACATTATCACTGATGATCTGTATAAAATATAGTTTTCCATTGTAATAAATTGCAAACGTATTGTAAACGTGAAATCGTGTAAATCCAGATCTTGCAGCTTTAGATGTTTCAGTCTACACTGGTATTTTGTAATATAAGTAACTTTTCAATAGAATTTACTTTGAAATACGTCATAAGTAATGGCTTAAGTATTCGGATAATGTACAGTTGAAACACTGCTTTCTCTTTCCAAAGTATTTATTACATTCTTTTCTCCATCCTGTAGGAACTGAGCCATGGTTAAAACACGAAGACAGGAATGTGAGAGACCCGTTTGGTAAGTTTAGTTAATTTTGCATCCGTTTACACGGAGATTGCTTCGCAATAAAAAACAGAAAACTAACTTTCGTCTGACACTTTGCAAAAATACTTTGTGCTAGAATTTCTGAACATTATTGTCGTCAAGTTTTGCGAAATTTGCATAACTTATTAAGACGGTAATTCAAAATCTGCATACGAATTTTCAGACCTTTGGGTCGGGTAGAAATGTGTTTAAGAAATCACTTTCAAGACCGAAGGTTATGAAGGTTTTCAAACCGAAATAAAGAAAAATCGTTTGTGATCAGAGACTGATCAAATTTCGATCGTAGAACCTTCATGACCTGCAAACACAGATACTTTAAAGGCCTAAACAAGCTCTTTAAGTCCATGAAACAAACATTAGACTTTTGCTCGTTTTGAACTTAAAACATTCATAAGAGATCAATCCCAAATTTTTGACAGTAGCTAATTCTGGCTTTTAAAGTGTGTTAATTGCCAGAACGATTTAATTTTCTGAAAAAATATACAATGTGGTGTAATTTTAAATAAATGACAGTAAATAAGATATGAAAGAGCTTAAACATTATCTAAATCAAAAAGACTTTGATCCTTTTGTGGCGCGACGTGCACGCACAACATACAAAATAGATGGAACAAATAAGTTGCATCAGTAGTTGTAAAATGCTACAAATTTTACAGAGAAAGTTGGTGGATGAAATAGAAAAACGAAATACAGTTTATCAGAGATAAAGAAATTGCATAAGACGAATTTGAGTACTAAGGTACTACAAAGATGGAATTGAAAAGACTGAAATCGAAATCAACAGTGAAGTATGTGTAATTTAGGAAAATCAGTAATATAGGATGGATAAAAAAATAATCAAACTTATCAAATAATGAACATAAGTTCAAGAAAAGCTTATCCGCACAATACTTTGACCATGACTGTTCAATACTCCAGTGAACCATGTTATTTTGCAAATATTTAACGATAAAAAGTTTCTTCGCTGAAACTCAATTTATCACATACAGACCGTTTAATCTTTTGAAAACTGCTCGCAAAAAAAAATTACATCGATGAATTACAAATGAAAAGATAAAGATCACAGTCTAACATGAAAATTAGGCCGAATCAACAAAACTAGTCAGCTTAGATGGCAATGGCTTGTTGCTGTATTTGCCACTGGCATCCGATAGGTAGAGATATGAGTCTGAATCGAATAATAACAATATATATTTTGCACAATTTAATTTTCAAATCAAGTTAATTGTTGAATTGATTTATTTTGTCTTAACCTTTGTTCTCGTTTCTTTTTCTTTTATTTTAGTTTATCTCCTCTACTCTACAATGTAACAATTTAACATTGAGTAGTATCAAAATAGGGGTTTGCCTTTATTATTCCTGATATGCGTCACCGACTCTATCCCCAATGACTTTTGCCCATTTTAGCAAGTAATCTGCACATATTGTGCAACCAGTGGAGTACTATCATTAATAATCCGTGAAAGTGAAGTAGCCCAAGCAAGAGTCATACAGTGACGCAGAGCAGTGACCAGCAAGATCGCCATTGTCACCGACGTTCTTAACCGTAAGCCACTTTCCATTGCCAGATTTTCAATCGATGACTCTGACAGTCATTGTTGAGCGACTTCATTAATGGTTTTACCAGTCACAGCCGGCATTGTTACTGTTGATGGCAGTGTAACCGCTTTTGATGGTGCTCGAGTCACTCATGGCCGTAGTCGAGATCGAACCCTGATAGGCTATGCCTGTTGTGGCAGGCTTGCTTTATAGCTACCTCCGATGGCGTCACAAGTTATATTGATCTGCGTCGTCGAGGTATTCCTGACTATGTCAGGCGCGATTTGATGTGCAGTCCTTTCGATTCTGCACGTAACAAAAATTCATGTTCGGGAAGATATTTAGGCCAACCAAGAACGGTTTGTGAATAATCAATTGCGATGATGGAGCTAAGTGGGCTCATGTTCGCTATAGAAATTGCAGAGTCTTTACCGGTCAACACCAAAATTCTTCGTCGGACCCGATCATTGATTGCAGAAATATCATACTCTCATGTAGGAAGTTCTAACATACCCAGATATGTTCCTCGATCTTGTGCAAATATAAATGTGTTGTTCGCAGGAAGACCACTACTGGATTGGATATTAGATCAATTGTAATATACTCGCTGCGACGTAAGTGCGATCTCAAGTATGAGTGATTTCCCAGCGGTAACCAGTGTAGAAAACTTTCCACTGAATTTTGGTTTCGTTGAGATTGTGAGCATCGAGGTAACGCTTTGGGTTGTGCATACGACAACCTGTTGTATCGTATCGTTGATTTTGCGCAAAGTCGCCTCAGAACTTATCATCGGTGTCGTAAATATACATCAGTGATATCTTCAACAATTTCATGCATCAACACGCGATACGGTTCTCTGTCCATGATGTCATTGGTGAGCAATCGCTGACAAATCAATGTGGCCTCATTAATGACTTCCGGTGAGTTGTTGCCCTCACGAATTGATCCCACGAGTGTTTCAAATCGATCCCCTAGGTCTTATGGTCATATAGTCCACCGAGATCTTTTCCTTAATTCGATAGTTGCTGGCAGCACTTTATTATTGGTTCTTTTTATCCATTCGGATTGTTCTTCCTTTGTGCTAAATCGAGTTGCAGGTTGTTGCGCTATTCACTTTTTAAACTATTGATCTGTACCAAATTATGGTTCTTCTGGGGTTTTCGCAGTTGGTCATACACGTTTATGGCTGGTTTAAAATTGAACGTGTTTCTTATATTTGCTGCTATTCGCTTTGGGGTACATGTGCTACTCGATTTTGTTGTTCCAGATATGTATGTTGTTGTTCCTGCAGAGCCTCGGCCAGTTCTTCGTGTGCACATACTGCGCGTCGTAGATTTGATGTTGCTGTTCTTGTTGTCTTGCCGATTCTTGATGTAATTGCATTATCGGTTGAGGTACAGGAAAAGTGTCATATATTCTCTCAATAATTTTTCACCTTAAGTTCCGATCGCAAATACATTATACATTCTTACAAAATGATTTCACTTTTCACTGGTAGCTTGTTTCTTTCCAGTGAACTCTCTAAATATCATTTGAAAAATTGTTAAATCTGCGATAAAAAAAACCAAATCACACACACACACACACACACACACACACACCCCTCACGAGCTACGTTATTAAACTAGTGAACCGATGTTTGCATCTGCGGCTTGTACTTGGGTGGCACGTTTGGTATTTTGGCAACTGTATCGCTAACGCCTTCATCAAGAATACAGTTATTACATTATTTTTGTACAGATTTTGTTCGGGATTTTTCTTTTTATTTCCTTTTCATTTCTTTGTGTTAAATTTATTTGTAATAGGCGCTCTACATCATTGAAATATGGCTATGTAACTGTAGTATTATGGGCCTATGGCCTACATTGCCAATAACTATTGTCATTGTTATGTAACTGTAGTATTATGGGCCTATGGCCTACATTACCAATAAATTATTGCCATTGTCATTGCTATGCAACTGTAGCATTACTGGTCTATTGCCTACATTACTTATAAGCTATTGCCATTGTCATTGCTATGTAACTTTATCATTATGGGCCTATGGCCTACATTACCAATAAACAATTGCCATTGTCATTGCTATTTAACTATAGTAGTATGGACCTATTGCCTAAATTGCCAACAGACTATTGTCAATTTCTACGCTGCAGTACTGAAAGTAGACAACATTCCCGGCACATGACACCTGCTTTTAGGGTATAGAGCATCTACGAGAGCATCTAGCAAGCATTTATAAAATATTCTCATATCTTTGTCTCGTGTATATTTGCCTGTGTGTCTGTGTGGTTAAATTAAAACAACAATATAATTTTTTAACTTGCTTTTTGATTTTCTTTCAAATCAATCCGGACTCTTCAGAGAAATGAACCACGTATCCATTGTATCAAATTTTGATGAATACACGTTTCATTTTTCATTCCATTTGAATCTTCGGGCCAGTACACCTTTGAACTATAGAACCTTTTCAGACCAATCAACGTTTCGGATTAATGCACCTCTGGATCACAGAACCCTCGGAACACTGAACCTTTCTTTCGGACCAACGAGCCTTCGGACCATTGAACCTAAAAGCCATTGAACCTTTCCTTTAGTTTGATGATCCAATGAAAGTCTGGACTGTTGATATGTAACCAAAGATAATATTGTCATGTATATTTAATTTCTACTGTGTGCTTGACTTTGGTCCGTGATTGAAGACTGAGTTTTTGCCTCTCTGAGTTCTGACATACTTTTAAAGCAATTTACTAAACTTTTTTGTTTACAATTTAGTGGAATTTTCTATCGGAAATTTGGGGTTTCAATGGCAATCTCTATTGCGATATAGGTCAAATAAAATATGTATAGAAAGGATCTAGTAAACAATTATTCAGTCGTGTTTAATATCAGTATTTGGGAATCTATTATCACAGTTTATAGGTATTTTTCAGATATAATTTGAGAGGAATTATTTCCTTTATTTATTTTTTGGAATTACAAAGTGCTCATTGAATTTTTCGAATAAAACAATATTTTCGGCTTAATGGGGACTCATTCAAAGGCATTAAGGAGTATATCATTGCGATACATCAAGAGATTTAAGGTTACTGGAATTCATTCAGAACACTATACTTTTGAACTTGTGACATGTCAATTAGGACTATTTTGGATTTAATTCACATTACTGTAAGTTCCTCTTAAATTTTCACTTTGTATTCTATGGAAATAAATTATTGGCTGAAAATTTCTTAAATTGTTGGTTTTATTTCTTTTCTGTTACATGGGTCGAGACCATAGAGACATAACACTGAATATATACCAAATTTCCATAGGTGATTTTGGAAGGAGAAAATTTACGTTACATATCTCAGATGGTCGGTTTTAACAAAGTAAGTTCTCTCTCTCTCTCTCTCTCTCTCTCTCTCTCTCTCTCTCTCTCTCTCTCTCTCTCTGTAATCTCAGTGGTTTTCCATCGTGTTGATTCATGTTTGTCTTTTAGCACTCTCCCTCACGAGCCACCCAGCAGCACTGACGTCAATAATTAGTATTCCACATCGTAAAGTCAACTACTAGATTCCACAGCCTTAACATAGGTTACCACCAATCAAAATACGGGAAAAATAGACCAGAAAGCCACATTATTACAATAAATATAAACATATATATGCTACTATATTTACACATGAATTCGTATTGTTTGTTGTAGGAGGAGCCCATTACTTCTTTGTTGAGAACACCAGTTAGGCTAACAAAACAATTCTTCACAGAATTCCAATTAAATTCTAAGAAATGAATGTGAAACTAGATTTGCACTTCAACGAGTCCGCTTGACACGTGCACAGTCCAGGACCTTTCTGTAATAACAGAAACTGGCCTTCATTGAATTCCAATCCAACTCGAAGAAAAGGGCTTGAAACTCGATTTGCATTTCAACAGTTCTACTTGTCACGTGCACAGTCATTAACGTTTCTATAACAACGAAAACCTACATCATCGAATTCCAAATATCTTCGGTGAGCTAGTCAGTTTACAGACAAAAAGCTTTTGAGACATTTTTTGATGTTGTGTGTCATGGCAGTTGGTAGTAGAAAGAGAACCAGTGATTGTGGAATTAGATTTGATGGTGACATTTGTTGCAGTAGTAGTAACGCAGTAAGGAGGGATGAAAATTAATTTAAAGTATATGCAGGTGTATGTGATACGCATGTTGCTGCCAAAATATGTGATTCTTGTTTAACCTCGAACAGAATAAACTGAACAATACATCAAAACTAAAATTCTGCTCAAGTTTTCAAATGCACAGACGTTTTAAACATTCAAATCAATTAAACAGGACCAGCTTACCCTGCCCATCCTCAACACACAACTGCACATGTACAAATATACGTGCATTTATTTGAAAGAATCTAAAGATGCA
>JAECUM010050709.1:0-12661 GCA_016617855.1 Megalonaias nervosa | reverse complement strand
AGGAGAGAGAGAGAGAGAGAGAGAGAGAGAGAGAGAGAGAGAGAGAGAGAGAGAGAGAGAGAGAGAGAGAGAGAGAGAGAGAGATACTCGTTCTTAGACATATATAGCGGGTTTTCTTGTGTATTCTATGCAAGTAAATGCAAAGAAGTCTGAATTATGTGATGAATAAAATTTGAATTAGATCACGTACTAATTATACGGACAAGTTCAGCATATATGGGAGTTCGTGTACACAAAATAGAATGTCATAAAATTGTGAGCCCTGTTTCTTTGCCCAGACCAGTGAGAAATGAAGCTGATTGGTTGGCAAGACCAGTGAGAAATGAAGCTGATTGGTTGGCAAGACCAGTGAGAAATGAAGCTGATTGGTTGCCCAGACGAGTGAGAAATGAAGCTGATTGGTTGCCAGGACCAGTGAGAAATGAAGCTGATTGGTTGGCTTTTAACAGTACTTCGAGTACATTATGTGGCGATATGATGTAGCTATGGTCATTTTCCAAGGACAAACAGAGCTAGACAACAAGGGCCGAATTTCGAACTCGCGACCCTTTGATAATAAGTCCGACTTCCTACAGAGCTACCGTAGCTCCCACAACAGATTTTCATCAACACTCGTTCCACACACGCAGTTGTAACCCTCTTTTCCCACTTACTATGCAAAACCGGTTTTTGACTGGTTGAAATTTAGTTGGATGAATGTGGTAATGACCTCCCAGTATTGGCCAATCAACAAATTTCCTCTTGTTATAGTTATAGCCTTTGAACAGATCTCAAGAAATGGAGGTTTAACTACAATGGCTTTCTTTGTTCGAAAATAATTTTGTAAACCTTCTGAAATACTTGAAATTATCCTTTCATATGTAAGCTAGACACATTTAGAGTGTGATAAGTAATTCCATTCTTATTGAAATATCTGTTAACATTTTCGTTTTGGCATGACAATGGTGGAATAAAGCTGCGCAATCGTGTAAATACTGGTGGCTCAGGGCGAGCGTAACCCTGTCATACTAGACGAAAATTTGTACAATTTAGACATTTTTTGATTCCTCCTTTCTTATACATGTAACCCAGAAATCTCTGTAGATGCTGTTAAAAGAAATTCTCCACATGAAAATGAAAAGTATTTTCTCTTAATATTTAGTGGTGTACCAGAAGAGTGTTAACCTGCTGTCTTCACTCTTCTCTTAATAATTTCATGCTTTGACCGTATAAATATTAAACCTGCGTCCGGTACCTCTGCAAACTATAACAGAATTTCCAAACTTGAGACTTTACGATATGCCGTACTCGTACAATTCCGTTATTCATTCTTATTTTTTCTTAAGGAACGACTATGTAGTTATTAAATTTTTGGGAGGGAGGTGTTTTGCATAGTTTTAAAATGCAGTTGTGTACTCTGACTGAAAGAATATAGTATTTGGCAGTTATCTCCCCTTGGTTATGTTATTATTGCAGCTTAATTGTTGCGGTGTGAGTGGAGGCATTAATAGCACCCCCTCCTGGATGATATATAAGAACTCAAAATGGCACCTAAAATCAGGTAAGTAGCATCTGTAGAATCACAAAAATATATTGATTTTGATGATAATGTGAAAATAGCCTGCACTTGACTCTAGGCATGGTTGGAAGCATGCACACTTTGTTAAACTGTGCAGCTGTAACTTAAGTTAAATGTTGGAAGTTCTGTAGGTTAAAAATATCAGATTTGTATTTAGTACGAGAAAGAAATGATCTTGTTACCTCTCGGATATGTTATAGAGTATTGTTGAAATAGTATGTAGACCATATTACTGAAATGTCTGTTTTATTGCACAAAGGCATGATTGCATATAAGTATGAAATTGTAAATGTCATGCCTTCCAGGAAAGGAGGTTCCCGACAGTTGCTGCCTACCTACAACAGACCTCAAGACCTGCACAAAGAATCTCAATGTGACTATCAACACGAATTTATACAAAAATGTATGTACATGAATTTTTAAAATTTTTTTTTTTATATAATTTCAAAACCCATTGATTCCATTTAACCTCGTCATTTCCCTTGATTTTCCTCGTCTCTTTCTCTCATGCACATTGTTACGACTCAGTGGTCTTAAACTAAGTAACAAAAAGAAGCAAACCAATATGTTAAGTAAAATTCAAGAAATAGTTTATTTTCCATGAATATATAAGTGAAAATTTAATAGGCACTTACAGTATTGTGAATTAAATCCCAAATAACCCTAAATGTCTACCACAAGTCCAAAAATAGAATGTTCCGAATGAATTCCTATAGTCTTGACTATCTTGATGTATCACAATGAAGTCTTTGAATGAATCCTCAACAATCTCAGAGCAGTGCTTTAGTCAAAAACATCAATGAGCACTTTGTTTTTTCGATGAATAATGTAAATAAATATTTCTTCTCAAATTAAATCTGAACACAAATATAAACTCCGATGATAGATTCCCAAATACTGATAATTAAACAGGAATGAATAATTTGTTTACCAAAATTCTTTTATATAAATATATCACTCGACCAATGTCGCACAATAGATTTTCCAAAACACTAATGGAAAATTTCACCCAATTGTCAACAAGTTCGCTTGCAGAACATTCTAAGATCGTAAACTCGTTAACAAGATTAGGCTGATAACTGAAAAATTTTAGTTAAGATTTTTAAAACATGACATTTAGTCAGGTAAGTAAAAACTCTACCCTCAATCACAGACATTAAGTCAAGCACATAATATTATGTGTGTGTGTGTGTTTTGTACGAGTAACTTTAAAGTCTCAGCGAGATTGTTTCATATTCCAATTTAGCTTCAGCAATAAAATAAGCAATTTACAAGTAAAAAGGAATGTCTACATGGTCAATGCTGGACTCTAATACTTGGGTGAAAGGAATTACTTCTTCAGCCGGATTAGGGTGATGTTGCCAAAAAAGAGACGCGTGAGTGCAGAAGGTTTACAATTTACAGTGTTTAAACGTCACTTGAAGACACTTTGCATATTTTCATGTGAGATGATTAAAATATGGATAAAATACTATTAAAAATATTAAAAAATATTAAAATTCAAAGTGTTTCATACTTTGCTTCACCCTAATTGTTGTGTAACACATCATGTTAACTTCAAAAACAGGTTACAGTAGGAAATCGGCAACAGTTTCCTTAAAAATCCCTTTTACACGTTTTTAGAATAAAATATTTGATAAAATGAATAATTTTAATGATAGACCTGGATACGTCCATTGTGTCATAATTCGCTTCGAACTAGGCTTCGCAATTCAATCATTCTCTTGTTCATTCATGGATCATGAATTCATCTGTGATGGGAATTCCGTTGATACCGATGTAAATTTTGGTATTTGTGATAACCATTTGAACGTAAGTTGATTTCACATCATGACACTTCCTTGTGTAACTGTCCACCTTTCTCACTGAAGTGAAAATTGGCACAAAAGTCGATGTATACTTTAATTATTAGTGCACTGTACTGAAAGAAAAGGTTGGTGGTGGAAGTGGAGAGAATGGCATGAAGTCAACGAAGAGCGAAGTATTCTTAAGTTTTTGGGTGTGTTTAGGCAAAATGATAGACTCGAGGATGATTATTATGCCAGAATCCCCGCCCCCTTATTGCTGACCCTGTTTATGTCATTTATATCAGTTTGCATGAATTGCTAGTATCTTGTTAAATTACAAGCTTTCTGAATAACTATAGTGCTTAACCTTTTCTCATGAAAGATACTTTAAACCTTTGGATACCTTTTTGGAACCGAGTAATGAGTATTTCTTTTGTTGCCAAAAAGCTGTTTGGTTGACATTACTGTTTTTGAGCGCATTGTCATCAGCAAACAAAACGTTTGGAAACAGTAAATATATTTAACAAAGTTTTTCACTTTACTATGTACGAACGATTTTGAGTTTGGTTCCTGAAAACCATTTCAGTGGGTGACAAATTATATCTTAGAATCTGTCATTATGATTACGGATTTAGATATCTAAGTTCGTCAAAAACAAATAGAAACGACATGAGTTGCGATATTTATATTTTTTATATATATATAATTGTATGGCCACTAAAATATATATTGTATTCACATGTAATTTTGTTCATAACTGTTGGCATCCTTAGTTTTGCCACGAGCGAATCTTGACACACATGATATATTACATATACAGCTAATGATTGCATACCTGATTTTGTCTTTTTCGCCGCTATTTGCAACGCACAACGAGGTCCCCAAAGGTATGTATTGCAGATAGATATTTGCCTTGGAATCTTGAAGGTACCTTCACATGGGAAATTTTTATTCTTTTTTTAAAAACGTTGACGAAAACAGTGACAACTACAGTCAGATAATTCCTTAATTGAGCGATGATACATAAATCTTAGTTCGTAGAAATGTTTCATCTTTTCATTATTTCTTGGAATTCAATAATTCCATTTGTTTTGATTCCAGGGATGTTATGATGAACTTGCAGACATCATTAAGTTTAATTCTGTTCTGATCGGAGCGTGTTCCCTAGCGGCAGCATTGGCTTTGGTACGTATAAAATATATTATTAAACCTCATCAAAGTAACGGTGTCAAACATTGGCGCTCAGAATGTCACGTGTTGGAACAAAATATTAGTTCACGCTCACGCGATCGTGTTTCCCTGTATCGTTTGATTCAGAATCATTTATTCAGTGTAGACAGGGCTATCTCAAGAAACAATAAAAAAAACCCCCCAAAAAAACCCAGCAGACAGAATCATTACAAATAAACTCACAATCACTAATATCTGTTGGTTGATAATGTTAAACTGATAAATGTTGCAGCTTTCTGTCATGTTAATATAGTACTCTCACCCCAGTCATTTTCACTGTATCAATGCGGGCAAGAAAGAAAATAAAAATCTCTTAATTGTTGCATGAAAATATTCAATAATTCGACAAACTACAACATTTGAAGCATTATTTGTATAAGCTACATTTGTACAAAAGTCGCTGACCTAATATTATTGTAAAATGTCGGAACGTCTTTTTATCGATGTAGTAATGCTGTCGTTAATGTCATTGACACAGAACGGATAATTAATTCGTGCAAATGGAAGATTTTTATGTAATAATATATAATGAAAAGAAAATTTACATTTTGGTGTAAATATAAGGAAATATTTCACTCGTGAAATGGAAAAAATATTTTGCAAGAGAGAGAGAGAGAGAGAGAGTAATAACTTTTAGGTCCGGATAGCACACATTTTATAAAAGCACGTGCTTCTACTCTATGGCACATCTAAGGTTCAAAAGATATATGCTAATAATGTGAAATATTTAAATTATTTAAATCATGGTGCCTGTATTAAAGCGAATTTAACACATAATCTAACAAGAGAAAACTCAAATTAAGATACAGAAAAACTCGAGTCTCAGGCTGTGTGTATGTGAGAAAGGTGGCAGTAGCTTCCTGTTGGTCGGTGCTTATGGGTTTTTTTCCGGGTTCATCCTCCACCAGTTATGCTGGCCGCCATATATAGCCTATCTTGCGTTGAGAAATGGCGTTAAACCCAAACCAACAACAAAAGCAACAACTGGTCTTTTAGTTAGCAATGATTAGTATGTATTAGCCCAAAAAGATATGTCAACACAGAAATCGTAATATTGTACCGATTAAAGTAAAACTAATGTTACGTGTAGGATCGTACAATAAGAACAAGAGAAAAGAGTGAAGACAACAAGCTTTGTATATTTTAACAAAATAATTTATTTCCCTAGAAAACAATGTAAACATTGGAAAATAGGACTTACGGTTTGTGAATATAATCCAAAGTTTAATCCTAAGAATGAAAAACACAAGTCCTATCACTAAATAGTTCTATTAGAATCCAAGTTCGAATCTCGACAACGTTCCAATATGGAAGGCGATGATGTCAGATGTGGTCCTTGTACAAATATCAACAATTCCTCAATTGAATCACAGTTTGTGTTTCCGAATAATTCCAGAATAAATTTCCACTGAATTTCTTTCTCCCAGAATTTATAAAACATTACACTCATTTGGTTTTCTAGAGAATAAATTATTAAATTGCAAAAACAAATGAACTTCAAGACCAGTCTGGTTTCAACAACAAAATACATATTCGGCCTTCTACGTTCCCAGAATACAACTGACTGACGAGCGCTCAGAAAGGGTTATATATTCACCCTAATTATCATCCAGTTCTCGCGAGATAGATTACGTGGTCTATTAACACTCGAATAACGCAATAAGAAAAATGAAATTTGTCACGTTTGAAGAACTCCTATCTATTATCACTCTGAAACAAATTTAAAAATAAAACATTGTTTATCCAGACTAGACGAAATGACCTTGGCAATAGCCAATCGTTTTCACGTAGCGCTTACACTACCGCTGACCAAGTTAAACTAAAAATATTGCAAATGTAATACGTTGTACGTCTTAGATAAACAGAATTACTGAAAAAGAATTTCGAATCTCGTGAAAAGAATCATTACAATAAATGTAATGAAACAAAAATAAAATAGAAAAGAATTTTAAAACTAACACACAAGCAATTTAACTACATATACGTAACACTTCCCTCCATAAAGAAAAAAGAAAGATTTCGATAATAAAACTTTCTTTTTACCATATGTAAGTTATACATGAGGTAAACAAAATTACATAAGAAAATTCTTATGAATTATATAAAGTTTATATGAAATAATATTTCTATACACGGGAAAGTGCATCTGCAATCAAATTGTCTTTTCCTTTGATGTGCCTGATATTGAGATTATACTCTTGCAAAAACAAACTCCACCGTAATAATCTTTGATTTTTATTTTTCATCTTGTCGATGAAAGTAAGGGGGTTGTGATCACTATACACAACAACCGGAGAAGGAGCCGAGCTAATGTAAACTTCAAAATGCTGTAATGCCAGTATTAAAGCCAAACATTCCTTCTCGATTGTTGAGTAATTTCTTTGGTGTTTATTTAATTTCTTAGAGAAATAGCACACTGGGTGATCAACACCATTTCTATCTTCTTGAATCAATACTGCTCCAACCCCAACATCACTTGCATCCACAGATAATTTAAAAGACTGATTGAAATTTGGAGCTGTGAGAACCGGCGCACTTTTGAGTATGGCTTTTAATCTATCAAAAGCTTCCTGACATTTTTCGGTCCAGACTTACTTAACAAATTTGTCAGGGGTTCAACAACACTGGAAAAATTGGAACAAAACTTTCGATAGCATCCAGCCATACCCAAAAATCTCATCAGTTGCTTTTTACTGACAGGCACAGGAAAATCAGAGATAACCTTAACCTTAGCATCTATAGGTTTAACTTGACCATGTCCCACAATATGCCCTAGAAAAGTTACACAAGCACGGCAGAACTCACTTTTAGATAAATTGATTGTCAAATTAGCATCAGTGAGTCTTTCAAAGAATTTCCGAATCGTGGCTAGATGTCCTTTCCAGGTGTCGTTGTAGATGATGACATCATCAATGTAAGTATCAAAATTTTCTAGACCAGAGGTAATCATATTCATCAAGCGTTGAAACGTACTTGGAGAACCCTTCATCCCGAACGGCATTACTTTATATTGATAGAGTCCATCTGGAGTCACAAATGCCGAAATTTCTTTCGCTCTTTCCATAATTGGAATTTGCCAAAATCCTTTCAGAAGGTCAAATTTGGTGACGTACTTGTCATTTCCAATTTTCTCAATACAATCATCGATTCTTGGTAATGGAAATGAATCTGTTTTTGTCACACTGTTCACCTTCCTATAATCAGTGCACATACGGCAAGTTTTATCCGGTTTCGGAACAAGTATACATGGTGAACTCCAATCACTTTTACTGGGCTCTATGAAATCGTTCTCCAGCAAATTCTGAATTTCCTTTTTCAAGTATTCCTGTTTGAGAGGGTTCATCCTGTATGGGTGTTGTTTCACAGGTTTTGAATCTACAATTTCAACGTCATGAAAAATTTTGTTTGTCCTCGTAGGAATATCCGGAAACAAGTGCTCATATTCGAATAATAACTGTTTAAGTTCATTTCTTTCTTGTTGTTGCAAATGTAAAAGTTTCTGGTCTAGATTTTTCATAATTTCCGAATTCCGAAGATTTGTTGCTCCAAGATCAACGGTGTCCAATTGAATTTCTTCACTTAAATCCTCAATTTGTGGGACAGGTGCAACTAAATTAATTGTATGATTTACTTGGCTATCTCTTTCAATATACTAGTACTCCATTAATTTAATTAGATTAGAGTACTATAATTATAATTTAACTCATTCATTTTCTTCTTCACTTTGTAAGGGCCGTAAAATCTAATTTGAAGAAAATTTTGAAGAATGAGGAAGAGAGAATGAACTCTATTACAGGACTCAAATGTTGTCTCAAGTAAAGTTTTGTGAAACCATAGTGTTACGTATATGTAATAAAATTGCTTGTGTGTTAGTTTTAAAATTCGTTTTCATTTTGTTTTTGTTTCATTACATTTTATTGTAATGATTATTTTCAGGAATTCGAAATTCTTTTTCAGTAATTCTATTTATCTAAGACGTAAAACGTATTACATTTGCAATATTTTTAGTTTACCTTGGTCCGCGGTAGTGTAAGCGTTACGCGAAAACGATTGGCTATTGCCAAGGTCATTTAGTCTAGTCTAGATAAACAATGTTTTATTTTTATATTTGTTTCAGAGTGATAGTAGATAGGGGTTCTTCCTACGTGACGAATTGCATTTTCCTATTGCGTTGTTTCAAGTGTTATTAGATCACGTAGTCTGTCTCGCGAGAACGGGATGATAATTAGGGTGAATGTATAACCCCTTCTGAGCGCTCGTCAGTCAGTTGTATTCCTGATACCTAGAAGGCCGGATGGGTTATTTTATTGTTGAAACAAGATTGTATTTGAAATTCATTTGTGTTTGGAATTTAATAATTTATTCTCTAGAAAACCAAACGAGTGTACTGTTTTATAAATTCTGGGAGAAAGAAATTCAGTGGAAATTTATTCTGGAATTATTCGGAAACATAAACTGTTATTCAATTGAGGAATTGTTGACATTTTTTTTTTAAAACTAACACACAAGCAATTTAATTATATATACGTAACACTATATAAATGTAAATATAATGAATCCTACAAAAAGTTCAGTTTCATGTACCGCTGTTAGAATTATTATCAATATTCTTCTTTTTTAAAATAATTTTGATTGCATCCATCGCTAGATTTTCAACACATCTGAGACCGCTATATGGCCAGATTTGTATCTCACTCACACTCGAGTGTTTCGGAACTATGCAGCGTACAGGCAGATATGACTTGGAAATTCTGGAAAAACTGATCAAAATTTTAGTTTCTTGGGGGGGGGGGGCAAGGAAAGAATGAAATTAAAGTTAGACATATTTGACTTAATATATGATAGTCTTCTCTCAGCAGATGTTGTCTGTAAAACAAGAAACGAGAACACTTGCCTTTTTGCAAATTATTCTGCTTTAAAATAAATGTATCCGTATATTTTCAATATAAAAGTCCTGCGATTTTATGGTCCAGAAAGCACCCTTCATGATAAAAACATGCTTAATTGCACTAGAAATGCTTGGTCAAACAAGCGACGGGTATACGGTTTAGAATACTCCAAATCGACAAGTTGCATCACGGCTAGATCTGGTGAAGTTCAGCTTGACTGGAAATATGTGCTGGTTAGATAATAAGATTGTCTGTTTCATCAACTCTGAATTTTGTTGCCGTGGGCAGCAAGATGTTGCGTAAGTTAGTAAACTTGATTGACTTGGTTTATCAGTTTGAAGATGGAAAATGTATGTACGATACTACGTTTTTATCAATGATACCATTATTGCAATGTTATAGCTTTTATGGTTAGTGGCTTAAGTCACAACTCGGTTTACAATGCAGGCATATCGTTTCCTTGTATTTAGTTATGACATTTCTAATCTGAAATTCGTGTGTGCTTAAGTGAACGTCTTTGTTATCCTTAGCTCATAATTAAAACTTTGAATAATATGTTCACAGTATGATGTTGATGTTTCATACTTTTCACCATCACATATGTATATTTTACTTACTTTGCCTCCTTATATCGTCACAATCGTTGATTCCATATTGGTTTTATTTACTGCTAGGTTTATAGTAATTAATCCTTATATGGAATGTTATGACCCATATGAGTCATGACGCTCAATCAGAGCTATCCAGACTTTAGTATTAGGCGCGAGATACAAAATTATTGTTATGGATCATGGTCTGTCCTGGAAATGGACGATAATATATAATAACCAAATAATGAAAACCGATTTCTAATGGATACAGAAACTCAGTTTAATGTGTCACGTACAGTCGCAGTCGATGATATTCTCAAATATATGATTATTATTATTATTATTATTATTATTATTATTATTATTATTATTATTTGAAAGTACTTTGAATTCTATTGAAGCATTTGTCAAATGTTCAGTGGGAAGCAGACTTTCTTGTGTTACAAGTAAACCAAGGAGCTGGTCGTTTCTCTGTATCTGAAACAGGAAAATTGCAACTTCATTTTATCTGCCGCTTTATCTGTCTCTGTACCTCCGCTTTTATTGAGTCAATATTTTATTAAAGCAGTGTTGAATAATTTCTGGGTACATGGACCAATTTCTGTTTGCGGAACAGGTTAATTTCAGGATGTATCTACATTACCACTTTGACAGGAATTTTTCAGGAAAGGAATTTGTTAATTTGCAATAATTTAACGGTATTGTAACAGATTATTGATTATATCATGTCGAGGAAATAGGATCCAGAAATGAGATCTAAGCGCTTCGCCCAAGGACACTTTGAGGCAGTTTACACAGACTGGCCTGAGGATGTATCGAAACTGCGACCCATAGATTATCAATCTGACACTCAACCAACCAAGCTACCGCGGCTCCTTCAAAAAAGATATTGAGATTGTAGGCCCAAGAAAGCAGTGTTGAATAAACTTGGAATAGCTTAAAACAATCTATCATTGGTGTGTAAAACAAATATCAAACATGCACCGATGCTGTAAGTTTGGTCCCAATTGGTGTATGGCAATAAAAGATACAACCGGAGAGTGAAAAAGGTTGGACACACACCCATACATCCTAATTGGCCAATGGATACAGTGAATCTTTTAAAATACCGCCTGATTCTAGAAGCATGGATATAACAAGGAAGATATCAGCTCGGAACGGTGGTTTCTCGTTGAATTTTGTGACGCTTTGAGTGAGGACCCATATCCAGTTGTGGAATCATAACAAAGCCAATTCCCTCATTGTGATTTGTGTACGTGCAAGTGTGTGTTTAGGACATTCATATCTGGGTACAGTGAAGTCATCATTTTTCAGCCACTGAAAATTGAGCAGAATTTATGTTACTTACAAAATCTAAGCATAGAGGCAGTGTAAGGTATTTAACATTGCAGTTGTCTTTTTTAAAATTCTTTTTCTTCTTCTTCCCATATCAACAACAGCAACAATAACAGCAATTACCACTATTGCTACTACTACTACTACTACTACTACTACTACTACTACTATATCAGATAGTTTTCATTGGTCCCATGTGTATTTTTCAGGTTTTCGTTCTAGTGTTTGCTGTTTGCCTGTCTCATCATCTTCGCCAAAAGTAAAGAAGATTCTTGAAGCGGAATAAAGAAGATTCGAAAGATTTTAGGAATTAATTAAAAAACGTCATATCAGGATGATTCTAACTCATTGTTCATTTCCATTCCTATGTCGTTAAGTGCATTTAATGACAAGTGACATTGATACTACTGATAATGTCTAATTCCTTATCAATGTAAATATTATAGAGTTACATGGTATTAATCCATTTCATCTGAACAGTGATCACATATGGAATAGTCTTACAATATTAGCTCATTAACCTCCTGTAAAACAGACCAGGTTTATAGTGTATCGGTCTGGAAGCACTGTTTTTTTACTATCTTAAATAAACATGCTCCCATATAAATCAAAGGAATTAAATGATCAAAACAGTATACTAGTAAAGTCGCTGAAGCGGAACGTGAATGAAACAACTATCATAAAACTAAAGAGTTTGCCAATTATCGTTTATAGCGGAACAAAGTCACATCCACGTCAATCTCAATGTAAAATATAAACGCTTCTTTTTCAAAGAAGCCATCTCCCCAGACTTATAACATATCCATATCAAATCACTTACGAGAACTAACTTCTACGAAACCAGTACTTCTAAGTCCGTGTGACACTATAGTTAATAGCACTAGTTCCACTGATGGTCACGTTATTGGCAACCAACTGAACCTCTGTTTTTTATACTAATATTTCCAAAACACTGGATAGGTCACATTTAACAGAGCCTAACAGAGATAGACTCAATGCCTTCGTGAATGAAAGGATACCCAATCATATAAGTTTTAATATTCCCTAATTACATTACCTGATCACTATTATCAGTAAAATAGATACTAACAAATCGGCGGGTCCAGATGGAATTCAGCCCCAAATTCTCAAAATGTCGGTTTTGTCAACCTCTGAGTCACCGGAAAAAGTAATTGCCTGTAGCATCACTTTCTGTAAATTTCCAGAGTCATTGAAATTAGCCAAAGTATCCGTAATTCATAAGGAAATTAAAAGAATGACCAATTTAACTAT
>JAECUM010050708.1:0-13243 GCA_016617855.1 Megalonaias nervosa | reverse complement strand
GGAGTGTATTTACCATGTATATTGGTGTACCTGTGGAAATTGCAGCAGTAAAGAAATAGTCGAGAAGTGTAGATGCTGTAAAGAGATTATGATTTTGAATAAGACTGAGGTAAAGCAGGGTTCATTTTGTGGGGTAGGGGTGGGGCTATTATGGTTTGCAAACACCCTCCCACTAAATCGCCCTCTCCCATTTATCGTTTTTTGCTAGGTAGATTTGTAGCGAGGGGTAGGGGCTGACAAACAATAATACAGCAAGATAAAGCTGCATAAATATTTTA
This sequence comes from Megalonaias nervosa, assembly GCA_016617855.1. Classification (NCBI taxonomy): domain Eukaryota; kingdom Metazoa; phylum Mollusca; class Bivalvia; order Unionida; family Unionidae; genus Megalonaias; species Megalonaias nervosa. The sequence continues at coordinate 12,965 of JAECUM010050708.1, read as the reverse complement.
CCCTCGCTAGCTGTCGCTTCTGTACAAGCTTCTCTCGGTCTACATGTTGTTAACCCTGCCGTAACCCTTGACTTTTGTTGATCAGTCATCTGGCGAGAAAACACGCAAGGTACTGCATTTAGCAGGAGTCGTCTGATGGTCGTAATACCAAGTGACTCTTTAATTTTATAGACGGTATCGAAATCTTCGTCTCCCAAATGGTCACTGCAGACTATCTCGCATGTCACTGTCGGATAACACACGGTACCATCTACTGAATGCAACTAACAACAAAAGCAGAAATGCACAGTTCCCTACAGCACGTCACTTCCGCTTTGTCTTACGGAAATTGCCGAGCGCGAAATCGGCTAAGAGCGTTTTTCCTTGTGCGATAAAAAATCGATGTGTTGTGGTCATTATTTTCATTAATGATTAGGTACTTGACATAATACCTTTAAAAATCACATCTAGAAGATTAAATTTATCATACAAAGAAAGATGTGTGAGCACACTAGTAGACCTTTAATATCTGAGTGACACCGCGGTGGTTGAAATGTCAATGTTTTGTGTCGAAAATTCCAACCTTACATACCGAAGGAAATTGTCATGCTGAAGGTTTAATTTTATATGTCGAGATTTTAGATTTTATCCGTTCAATTACAAGGCGGTGGTTGAAAGTTATATTTCCTGTGTCGAGGGCTTAAATGTTATCTGTCGAGTTATACAGCGGTAGTTGGAAGTTTCATTTAATATTTCGAGAATTCAAGTTTCACTTGTCCAGGCAAATTGTGTGTACTGATATTGTCTGTCAATCATACATATGTTGTTGAAGGACACTTTAATCTTTTCTTGTCCATATATATGAAGACAAGACAAGAACTGTATGTATTTTAGAAATTGTGATATTCCAAATTTGCTTATAATGAGAACACAAGTAAATATTACAAGATTTAAGCACACTTAATTACTGCCATCTTCCTCGAGTATTATGCAGTATAAAGTTTAAAAAAAAAACAAAAAACAAAAAAAATCAGTATACGACAAGAGTATTTAAGAGATCTATAATAACTGATAACAACCGTGATCCCTTAGCGGTTAAGGCCGGGCCATATGGCCCACCCCATTGATTGGACCTGATTGTGACCATGACCCTAAGTCCAAAAGACAAGTGTGCATGTCAACAAATGAATTCTTAGCTTCACTATGACTCATTCCAGGTATGAACAAGTCCATCAAGAAGTTTAGGAAATATAGGCAAACGAAAATATATTAAGCAAAACCTTATGGTAAACTTTATATGACTATGACCTTGTCTCCAAGGACAAAGTGGTGAGCAAACTGTCGCAGAAGGAATTATCTTAGCGTTATGACGACGAATGCCAAGTTTGATGAGAATCTATTAAGGGATTTTATTTATATTAGCAAATGAAGAAATACACAACCAAAGTTTTAATAACAATTTTCTGTGAACTTTAACCCAAGGTAAAAAGGGGCTAGTAAGCACGTCGTAGAATGAATTGTTTTAGGGTCATAATTATTTATGCCAATTATGTTAGTGATCATGTTATTTCGCCCGATCATGGATCAGATAGTCAACCCATGGCATCATTACAAAATACATGTAATGTAATCAACATCACACAGAATCTAAAAGATACAAGAATAAATAATATAGTATACAAAAAACAATGGAACTTTCAACTACTACTTTGTAATTGAACAGATAAAATCTAAACTTCGTCATATGAAATGGATCTTTCAATACAATCTATTAAAGCCTGTACCTATTCTAACACTTATCATGTTTCTGACTAAGTCAGTACTATATACAGTATTTCCCTTACCTTCCTGCCTTACATTTTCCCCATCCTTAGAAAAGTTTAAATTTGTATCCCTGGGGATTTATGTAACTGACACTGGGATAGGCTCATATCCCTATCTTTATTTTACTTTTGGTGGTGTGTATGGTGCAGACTGACATCCAGCCGTGATGTGCCCCAATTTGCTGCATTTAAAGCACCTTGCATTTTGAAATCCACAATCGGATGCTTTATGGCTGTACTAACCACATCGGTGACATGGGCGTGTTGTTTACCTCGAATCCCCAGTGGTTTCCACCCTTTTGCTGCTTCTTTCCCTCTGCAGGGTATTAAGGGGGTTATTTTTAAGCTTCAGTTGTTGAATTTCAGCTCTCAAGTTCAAAATCTCTCCCTCCAGTTTTGTTGGAATTCACTGCCTCCGCCGAATGAGTCATGCTTCCATACTTTACTATATCCTCCAGCGTTTTTGCCTCCTTTCCCAAGACAATGAGCGAACACTTAGATCCAGTCCATTTATGGGTATGTCAAGGATTTCCGATGTCGATTCCCACAGGTCCATCCCCTTTGATTTTACTTTCTCAAGATAACAGAGCACAGAGTCACTTCCTTGTACCACCGAATAAAGATTTTTCACTGCTGTATCGTGAGACCTCTGATGGGAAGAACCTTTCTTTAAACTTTTGTGACAGTGCTGTATAATCAGCCTGCACATCTTCTAGGAGTGAATAAAACCAGATTTCAGCTTCCCCAGACAGACTTAATGCCAGGTGTGGTGCTTTTTCTTCCTCTTTTAGTCGTTTGATTTTACAAAACTTTTCAAATTTTGAATACCACACTTTTGCACTGTCCTGGTCCCCAGAGAAGGGTGGTATGGTGATGAAATCTCTCCCCGAAGCCATGGGGGGTTGGGGGGGAGTTGGGGGGGTTGGGGGGATTTTTGTATCTCAGTTCCAGCTGAGCTAAAAAGTCAGCTACCCGGATTCTCCACCACGTCTGACCCGTTAGGTGCGGTCCGTCTGACCTGTTGGGTCTTTCTGTTGACTTCGGGGTGAGGTGGGACCAGTGGTATACTAATTAAAACACTAAGTCATATTGTAATCTGCTGTTTATATCCAATATACACACTAAGTTATGTCCACCTCTCCAAATGCTACACTAATGTTTATCTACATTGTTTCTCACTATGTTTGTCCACTCAGAATATCTATCACCCCGTTATGTCTATTAGATATCCTTTCTCTTAACTCCCCATCTTGTATATCTCTGTCTGATTCTTATCTACAACTACATCTTATCTCTACTGTCCCTTTTCTTTCTCTGCCCTCTTTCTGCTTTTCTTTCTGCTTTATGTCCTTCTGCCTTCTGCTTTCTACCCCACACTATATCTTGTATCTATCTATATACACATATCGTAATTCCACACCCTTTCCCCACATACAGAATATGATTGGCTAACCATTACTTGATGAAAGACAGCTCCCTTCCCCCAGATCATACCATAACTAAACGATGCTGAAACAGCAGGAATATGACCCAGTTATCCAGATATGTCATGATGCTGACATGTTTGCGCAGATTTGTAAAAGCCTTCCTGAAACCCAAAAACTTGACTGCTATTGATATGTTTTCACACCCAACTTAACATTAGTTTCTATGATGCTGACCTAGTTATCCAGATTTATCATTGCTTCCCTCTCATCTATTTCCGAAAATCCCATATTCACACACCCAACATATTGCTAGTTAGAAACTTGATATTTGTACTGCTATATATTTTACTTTTTCCCCCACATTAAAAATCTTTTTTGTCATATGTACTAAGAATCCCTTTGGTCATAATATGATAGAGACCAACAACGAGCACAACAACGAACACAGTATTGACAATACATAGTCGAAACATCAAACAATTTTCAAACTTTTATTGCAGTAGAAATGGCTATGTAAACCTTTGTACTATCAACACTTTTTCGTGTTTATTGTTTGTTTTGTCTCTGTTTTGTGTTTACCTTTGCAAAAAAGACTCAAGAGTCGAAAGCGCTCATGCTAGTTAGAAATTAGTTTTGCATATATATATATATATATATATATATATATATATATATATATATATATATATATATATATAATCTACTCTCGGATCAACATTTTCGACGTTGTAGTTTTGTTGAATATAATAAGACCTATAATTCAGTACAGGCAATTAATAGTAGTATCCCCGTTCGGTTTAATAGGATACACTGTGAGACGCCGCACTCATTTTGATTGCGACAGTGAGTATTGGGGTAAAGAACAGAGCCTTATGTTTTGAGTTTCTGGTGAGGATAAATTTAATTCCAAGAGATGGTGACCTCAGTATTTTTTTCTCTTGTCAGGGTTTGTATTTAATATTTCTTCGCGATTTATTATCAGGAACTGGAAGAGAATGCGAAGAAGAAAGGAACATTTCATTAGAAACAAAGATGCATATCATGAAAATAGTTTCAAAGATACCTTAACTTACCAATGACAGTTTGTTCCAGATCCTCAAACACAGCCATTGGCCAGAACCAGTTCACCAAAGAAGATGCTGAACGAGTCATATCCAACTCAACCGGTTTTTCATTGGACAGCTGACCCTCAGACAGAATACTATTTCCCAAATAGTTCAACTCCCAGCATGCATTGCCGTCTGAACACCTTTTTGGTCGACATTATCACTGATGAACGCATGCTAGAAACGGAAAATATCAGTTCAGATTAAATAACATAGTTCTCTACAATGCATTAGTTGGGAAATAAAACTTAGCTAATTTAACTGCATTCCTGACATTTCGGTTAGATTGCGTCACCACAAGGCGACTTAAGTAGGAGATTATATTAGATAAAAGTTCTGCGTCAAATATGCAGAAAATCACAGTTCTATTAATATTTCCTCTTTTCTTTGTAGCACCGTAAAGATCGCAAGTTATTGCGTTTCGTTCGTAGCTTAGTCTGGCTCAGTAACCTTGCACGCGCGCGCGTGTGTATGTGTGAGTGTGTGTGTGTGTGTGTGAAGTTATATTTCTTTGAACTCGCGATATAATAATAGTTGACCGGATTTAAATTTCATGGTTTCCCTGATGTATTACGAGATCAAAACAAATGTTTGCCAAACACAAATAGTAAATCTTTGAATAGCATTGAGTTAATGTACGAAATAAGGCAAACGTTGTTTCACATTTCGGTCATCAGCTATGGCTTATCTAGTTGCCTGTCCAATCTATTTTCTTTACAATGGTAGTTTTACATGAGAGAGAGAGAGAGAGAGAGAGAGAGAGAGAGAGAGAGAGAGAGAGAGAGAGAGAACAAATACTACAGTATAGTCAAGTATTTAGACCAAGTTAAGAGTCAAGTATTTAGACCAAGTTAAGTGAGACTCGAGATTTCACTAGTATTGTTTGCAGTATATGAATGCTTGACATTAATGTACCGAAGCACAGTTTTACCGGTACAGCGGTTTACTGCGGTATTCTCTTTTTCCGATGGCACGTACCATGGTACTTTTTCACTGTACTGGTACTTTGATAGTTTAGCCAGTGAGGAATGTACGGAAATTCCCGAGTACTCTTTTTACGACTTTAATTAAATTCATTACAAAATAATTTAAAATATTCTTCATTATTTTTGTTACAAAACAGTTTTATTTGTCAAAAATTAATTTTGATATTACAAGTATAATTAGTCTTATGATACTTTAATCACATGTTTGACACTTGTTACATATGCCAACGCGGTCCAAATGGAAAGTTGTGAAAGATATTCAGGTCAATTACAACGTTTGGACAAACTTCGGATAAAAAAGCCAAACAAAGCCTGTCATGTTTTAGTTATTTACAAGAGCATTTTAATTCGTTAAGAACACGTATCGCTATATAACACTGCTAATAATCTAAGATGTTGAGGAGAGCAGTTTTTGTTTGAATTTTACGTCATTTCTCAAGACCACAAAAAATATTCTTTTTTTTTGTTTTTTTAGTAAGTGTCCATTATGTTTACTGGCTCTCTGATAAATATCTTGCCCGGGTGTTGGCATCCATCTCAAAGTTTCCCTACCTGTTATATCAATAATGTAGATAGTAAATTGCAGCTTCAGTGTGAGCACTTCCTGTCATTATCTAATGTTAGCACAATGTCTTTCACATGTGTCAGCTACAGTGTAGGTTTAATCATCCCACCTTAGTTATAGTTTTAGATTACAACGTATACAAGAATGGACATAAAGAGAGCAAATTTACGTACTATAACGTACTGACCATTTAATTTTCGGGGCGAGGTGAGGTGCGATTTTCTTTTGAACTGATATATTTTATTTTCTTTTATTTCAAGATCACTTTTTTCCAAATAATATATTGGATATAATATGGTGTTTATATCGCTATAAATCAGAACAAGATATTTTCCCACCTTTTGACAGGCAGAATTTAAAAAACAAAACAAAACATGTCTGTCCATATTTAATTGTTGGTTCCTAATATAATAGCGGTATAGTGTGGTACGTGTCGCTGTATGTTCAGAAATAGCACAGTCTACAGCGGTAAAAATAAATTCGTGGTACCCAGATCTAATAAATAGATAAATCTTTATTGATACGTATTGTATCGTATGGTTGTGTATCGCGATTCTTATAAATGTGCCACGCATCGCTTCACCCCTAATTTAAGATCATCTACAGTTGCTTAAATAATGTCTGATTATAATTCATTATTTGGAAATGCAAGAAAGTAAGGATTGGTTCTCCAAAGCCTGGACAGACTTCGGACTCAAAATAAGTACGAAGAAGACCGAAATCATGTACCAGCCTGCACCCTCAGTGCCCTACACCGAACCCAGCATTACCGTCAATGGACAGAAGCTCGCTGTTGCTGACAAGTTCATCTACCTTGGCAGCATCCTGTCGCGCACAATCTCCATCGATGAAGAGGTCACTCTCAGGATTGCTCGTGCAAGTGCAGCCTTCGGCAGACTTCACAATACTGTATGGAACAGAAGAGGAATCAGCCTGCCAACCAAGCTCAAGGTGTACCGCACAGTAGTACTGCCCTCCCTCTTGTACGCCTGTGAGACATGGACGGTGTACAGTCGCCATGCAAAACAGCTGAACTCCTTCCACATGCGCTGCCTTAGAAAACTGCTCCACATCAAATGGCAGGACAAGACTCCTGACACAGAAGTCCTCCAGAGAGCAGAGATGACAAGCGTCCATGCCATGCTCAGAAGGTCACAACTCCGCTGGGCTGGTCATGTCTGCCGTATGCCTGATGAGCGCCTCCCAAAGAGACTGTTATATGGGGAACTCGCTGAAGGCAAGCGTTCCCGAGGAGGCCAAAAGAAACGGTTCAAGGACACGCTCAAAGCCTCCATGAAGTCCTGTGGCATTGACCCAGCCAGCTGGGAGCAGCTTGCCGAAGACCGCGCTGCCTGGCGTCACCAGATCAACTCAGGCGCAGCTGCATTTGAAGAGCACCGGATCAACGAGGCCAAGCAGAAACGCCAGCAGAGGAAGAGCAGAGCCAGCGCCGACCTTCAGTCCATCCAGCCCCCGGCAATTCCCTGTCCTCATTGCCATAGACTCTTCAGAGCACAGATTGGCCTCACCAGCCATCTGCGCACTCACAGACCAGCCCAGATCTGAAGTCATGGTCGTCTTCGAGACCGAAGGACGAACATCATTTGAAAATGGTATAAAATGTTAAAACATAAAAGCTGTCCATTTTGACACAAAGTGTATCCGAGCTGGAGGACGTTAGAAAACGAACTTTCCACTTAAGTTGATACAATATGAGTGGTCAGCAATTTGTTGTCACTGCGACTCTAATGCTAACTACATAATTGTTTTAACCGATGATAATAACAATAATCGATATTTTAAGAATGGGGATCTCGAATGAAAGTGAGAATAACTGACAGTGTCCTTATCCATCTAACTACAACAACAAAAACCAAGGCGTGATACGACATAATTAAATGTACCCCAAATCCTTTGCGTGATATGACATTATTAAATATACCCCAAATCCTTTGGTCATATGTATGTTAAGGCAGATTGTTGTAACTAGCAATGATCAAGAGAGTGAAATGGAATCCAAATTAATAAACTCCTGACTTTATACAAAAACAACATTGAGAGAAATTTTTCTTTGAAAATGGAATTCCGCGAATGTCTTACTTTGTTACAATTTAACGAAAATAAGATTTTTCATTTATGTCTATAATGCACGTCTATCGAGTAGTTGTGACACAAACAAAATATTTGAAACTAAATTTTTTTCACATATATGGCATTTATTCGAAATTATGTTTGTATGAAGATCATTTTACAACTAATATTTCTTTACTAATTCTTCTTTACGAGTGTCCTTTAACTGTTGCATGAAGTCAGAGCGAAGCAAATGGCGGTCGGCGATGTTGTTGTTATGGGTTTAACGCCATTTTTCAGCACATGATAAGCTATACATGGCGGCCAGTATATTTGGCGAGGAAGAACCGGGGAAAACTCAGGGAAGAACCACCATCCGCGGGAAGCTACTGGCAAGCTTTCTTACATACCTAAGTTTGGTCGTGCCACAGACTCAGAGCCGCGTGGACAGAGGTGAGATGTCAGTATTCTGTAAAGGCATGCGCCTCAGACCACTCGTCCACCCGGGGCCCCGGTTGCCATTGAGATTTGTATCTTAAAATAAAGCCACACGCTGTCTGCAACAGAGCGGTGTGTTTCTTGTCTATAGGTCATTCATTACCTCGGTTCGAGACTTACCAACTTGATCCGCTAGTTCTGCATCAGCGGTCTTAACAAAATCGTTATGTACACGCAGTACGTGTCTTCTTAGTTCTATGAAACATACTCTCGCTTATAAGTCAAGTTCAACTGCAAACAACACAGATCCTGATCTGACGTCGTATTATACACAGGCAGATCGGGGTCTGTGCTGTTAGTTCTACTGATTACACCTAACAAACTGAGGTAGATCGGAGGTTGTGCCGTAAGGAGTTTGACTCGTCTTATAAGAGGTTGTACATGGTGTCAGCATCTTTGTCATCTTATTCTCATACTACAAGAATCTGGCAAGTTAGGAATTCTAACTTTCGATACATTTGCTTTATTAATACAGACAATATCAATGAAGTCATCGCGAGTACGACAAGAGCCGTTGTTGGAATTTCAAGTGAGTAATGGAATGTCGTGTGCAATGCTACTCCTTTCTCGCGCGTTTATATGTAAGTTAGGTAACATGTAGTCTGATTTGAAAACGAATAACACTTGATAAAATATATCACACAACTTCCTTTATCGCACAGTACGCTAGTTATATATGCATTGCTTACGATTTATGTGCACTTCTTGGTTATTACAATGACTTCAAATGGGCACAACAGAAACTGTACATTGTAATTAATTCTAACTGATAGGACAGCCAAGATTACATTGTTGTAATTACAAAGAGGTATAAATAGTTAATCAAAAGCCACTAGAACAAGCAATATTTTGTTTAGTTTTCAAATCTTTACCAAAAATTCACCAAGTCCGCAAGATTCAGGTGTTCTTTTAAATTAACTCTATAAACATGTAGCTGTGATGTTGAGGTTACTTCTCCCAAACAACAGTGACCTTTATTGTTTGAATATATGAACAATATTATGGTGTCGAGACACCTGCCTGTACATATGCTTTACATTTACAGGTGTTGAGTACAAATTGTTTTGAAATGATTTTGACTAATTTCTGGCGAAGTTTCAGAAATTAAAAATAAATAAAATTACTCCCTTAAGTGGTTGTTGATTAAATATCTTTACCTATTTGTAAGTACAGTACAATATTCCACGTTTTCTTATGAGCTAAAATTAATTACAACGTATAGTATCTGCTGTGCTATTTGCAAGTCGTCTGGTCCAAATACATGGCATAAAGACTTTAAGTATGTCTATTACAGGTGAATGTAGACGCCATAGTCTTTCGGTAAATTGGCCCATTTCAACGAGCCGACATGATGACTTCATTTGTTTGTCTTGTGTGCATACGTTATTACTTTGGAGTACGAGCTTATATTGAAGTAGTCTGGCCTAGATTTAGCCACCCCAAGAATGTAATCTGAAAATAAAGCCACAAATTACTTTTGAAGGTAGTCGCTTATTTGTTTTGAATCTTAACCAAATATATCAAAGTGTGGTGTATGGTACTCGCAATGGTGGTGTTCAAAACCGAAAACTATGGGTTTCTTTTTCAAGTATAAACTTATTTTATTCAGACCCCCCCCCCCCCCCGTTTCTATTGGCTATTGGAAGAAACACAACAAGAAGGACCACCTGCATAAGGAACCTCTCCCCAGTGTGTATTACTTTAATTACATATAAGACTTATTAAGTGCCACAATGTATATTAGTTCTCCAACTACTTTATCATCATCTTTATTTAAAGTTTTCAATTTTAATATCATTAAAAAAAAAAAATAAGAAATAACGATACAAACAAAAATAAAAGAAGCATAGTAACGTAAAAGTAAACAAACAACACACGTACATACTTCTGATAACATGAAAGAGGAATGAATTAGAAATCTAAAGGAACCACGTGTCTATCATAAAAAATTAAGCTGGGCATATATTCTTGACACGTGACAACGTAAATCGGTTAATACCCGAACTGCAAACATCAATTACGTTGTCAAAAGGTAAGTCTACCATGGTAACATTCATTACGTTGTCAAAAGGTAAGTCTACAAAGGTAACTAATACTTCAGCTGAACGTACTACGCGGTATTTACACATGCTATTTGTGTTCGTCAGGAATGGACAACGGATGTCTTTGCACAATAAAAGCGCCAAATCATATAAAGCGGCGAGGTCTTTGATCAACCATAAAACACCTACAAGCACACAATATGGAAGAAAAGCACAACCCGATTACTGGCTTATAAGACGAGTTCAACTGCAAACTGCACAGACCCAGATCTGCTGTCGTATAATGTGCCGGCAGATCTGGGTCTGTGCAGTTTGTTAGGAGTAATCAGTAGAACAAACAACATAGACCCTGATCTGTGGGCGCATTATGCTACGACAGATCAGGATCTATGTTGTTTGTAGTTGAATTCAACTTATAAGCAAGTATAGACGGTACTAGCTTTTTTTAAAAACCTTGCTGGCACTTGACTGAACCGATTTGATGTCGAAAGTCATTGATGTGTGGGGTAACAACTGGCACCTTAGTCACAACACCTGTTCCTGTAGTCACGAAACCTGGACTCTAAGTCACAATACATGGGCTCTTAGGATTGTATATGGTCCTTTAGTATGAAACTGTCTAAGCTCAAATACTGAACTGGGATTCGAAACTAAAAATAAAATACACTTGAAGTCTCTCAGTATCACTTACATTTGGCACAGGCCAAGACATACACAAAACATACTCAGAGTCCCTCAGTATCACTTATATTTGGCACACGCATAGAGATACACACACCATACTCAGTCTCTCAATATCACTTAGATTAGGCACATGCCAAAAGATACACGCATCATATTCAGAGTCTCTCAGTATCTTTTTAAAGTTGGCACACCGCTAGAGATACACACACCATACTCAGAGTCCCTCAATATCACTTAGATTTGGCACATGCCTAGAGATACACACACTATACTCAGAGTCTCTCAGTATCACTTAGATCTGGCACATGTCTAAAGATACACACACCATACTCAGAGTCTTTCAGTATCACTTAAAGTTGGCACATGCCTAGAGATACACACACCGCAAGAATTCGGGTGTTTTCGGGATTCTAACAGCTAATTAAAACCCATTTTGTATGCCAAGACTTTCACCCAGGATTCGTAGAAAGTCTAATAATAAAGATGTCATTTTATAGCCCGGTCATTCACATCTACAGCCTTCGTTGTCATTCACAAAAACAAGCCTTGATAAGGAGATTTATTTTACCATCTGTGTATCGAAATTGGGATTTCGGAAGACATTACGGCCTTTAGAACTTTCATTGGTGTACCTGTACTAAAATACACGTCCTCAGCAACCAGATTCACTTTAGTATCAAAATAGTGTATCCACCGAATATCTGGTGGCGAATCAAACGATCCCTATTGTAGAACAAAGTCCAACGTAACGATACGCATGGGATTAGGACGGAGCATGTGCATGGAAGGGGATTAAATCCATAATTCCATGCGTGTATTTTCTGTTAGTATAAACTGCATATTCGATACTATTTGAAGAATAAAGACTCGCTCACGTAACCGAAGACCGCAACGCTATGGAAGCTTGCCACGCTTCAGGTAGGTTTTCGTAACATGATAAACATGTCATGTCTTGACATACTATAAATAGTTACCTGGATGCCTACTTTGTTAACTACCACTGCTGCTCTTTCATGAATGTATGATTAACATGCTTAATTCTTGTAAATTCAGGTTCATTAAGACGCGCGATGTCATTCAGTACCGCACTCTGATGTGTGGAGGTATTGGAACTACGTCATGGAGCGGGATACAATAAGTGTAACAATTGGTTGACTGAGCTTTCCTTAGCTGCAGTATAATGACAGCTACTGGCTTATTTTCAGCCAATGAACACGGACGTAACCGTTGCAATAAAGTAAAGATACTGAACGACGGCTATGGCAGTGTTACAGGTATTATTGCAGTTGGAGTAAAGAACCCATAGTAATACTTTTACAGCTATAATTTACCTGTATTAGAAACACATTTCAAATTACCATTAATCCCCGTCGACGGAAGCATCCTAACTTCTAAACATGTTAATTCCAATCCTGGTTTAAGCCGATATACAATTTTTACGTGCAGAAAACAAAATAAAGTAAGGGAAATAACTAACCCTACAATCCACCAGAAAGAGATGTTTTTGTGACGTATAAATTGTGGTGTTAAGTAGTGATTTTCTAAACCCAAATACTCTTCTCCATTATCGGGTACATGTCATTACCCACAGATGGGTAAACAATATACAGGTATGTTATGATTGTCTGTATTGTGGATGAGTGTCGTTCCAATGTTTGTGTGAATAAATCTATTACATTTTATTCATCTTCCCAGCTAACACACAACTTTTTCACAATGTTACTGTAAGGCTGTATTTTGGTCACGTGGGAATATAACGTTATAGCAACATTGCTAAAACATTCA
>JAECUM010050706.1:0-21942 GCA_016617855.1 Megalonaias nervosa | reverse complement strand
AATGCCTTTCACTCTTTTGGCAAGGGAAAAAAATGAATTAGCATGTTACACCTTCCACCTCTTTTTTTCCTCATTTCTTCTAAATCTGCTTGTTTTTATTTTAGTTCTTTCATAATAGTGAGGTTATTATTTTCATTCATTAAAATATGTAAGGTCTGTATTTCAACTTCAATTTTTTAAATTTTGTTTCTCCAGTTTTGTCTTAGCTTGAGAGAAAATAATTGATTACAATCATTTAAGGATTTCAAAACACAATTGATCATTACAACTTAATTTGACCTGAAGTTGGTTTTCTTATCTCATTCACAATAGTATTCTTCTACTGTGTTAGATATACATCTTGTAGCCAAATGAATATATTCATCTTGCTTTAATAGCTTTGAATTGAATTTCCAGTTCCCAGGACATCTGTGTACTGTGAATATCGATAATTTTAATGGTATTGCTGACTGGTCTGCTTATCAACTTGTCTGTCCATCTGGATCCCGTACTTTTCGACTTTAATTCAGTGTGCCAGTTTACGTCTTTAACGTCTCCATCAAATATTTCATAATTTCCTTTTGTATAAGTGGCCTAGTGGTAGAGCGTCCGCCTCGGATGCGGGAGGTCGCGGGTTCGAACCCCGGCCGAGTCATACCAAAGACTTTCAAAAATGGTACTAACAGCTGCCTCGCTTGGCTCTCAGCATTAAGAGGTTAGTTTTAGGACTGGTTGGCCTGGTGTCAGGATAATGTGACTTTGTGGGACATCATGCTACATGTCTGCGCCATGATGCCCCAGTGCTAAACATCACTATAAACTGTCACACTGCAGACATCGTAGCGATATGACTGAAAAATTGTTAAAGCTAAGTTATAAATCTAAATCACACATCACACACCTTTTGAATAAGGGAATATGCATCTTGATTTAGCCTCTACACGGAAATATGGTTGAGAGTACATTCTCAAAATTATCATTGCTCCTATGAAAATGTTCTGATATTGTTAGGATTTCAACTTGATCATATTTGTCAATAAGCACTAAAATGTAGAAGAATATTAAACACCTCTTTGTTGATAAGCTGCGATGACAAACTGTCCTCATTGTTGTATATGAATCTTTGATTAGTATCTCTAGAGCCCCAAACTCAACTGGCATTATCCCCCACTTCATATTTCCAAACTTGAAGCCTTTTGATACAGAGAATCAATCCAACAAATTACAGATGCTCTCGAGACCATGCGGCTTGCCTTTCTCTAGTCTCTAAACCACTCATAAGACGATAGACAGAGTATATTTGGGCTGTATCTGATACTATTCCATGTTTGCATCTTCGCACACATTTATTATTTTAACTCATCATTACCTAATAGGAGTACTTGTTATGTCGACAACTCTTCCATCTACGTAGAAGTTCCAAGTTATATCATATCCAAAGAATGTGTGTTCAAAAAATATAGCAATTGTCCGAAATGATGAAAAATCTGGAATATATGTATATAATGCATAATTAATAAAAGTGGACCAGATAATCAAAGTAATCTAGAATGTATTGTTTTTAACCGTATCCGATTATTCTTGATGTCCCGTAGTAAATCGAGCTTTTCTTGTCCTGGTGGATTTGTCCTGGAGATTATATATCTCTGAACTTCAGTATGAGATTGTGTTTCCAATCACGGCCAGTTAAATCGACTTCCAATCGAAGGACTATGACTGCATTCCATCAAAGCAGTTAAGAGCATTAATTCATGATGCTATTCTTGTTCAGCTGCTACACAAATGTAAATGAATACTTTTTTCTCCGGCGGAGACATAATGATGGGTATTTTTTATGAGAATAAAGGTATTAAATCAGGACTACGCCAGGAATAACCGTGTGTTATGTCACTGAATTTATTCGATTACTCAGGGATACTAATGCGCCTTGAAAAACCTCAACATAGGATAAAATTAATTTCATTGGCACCATACCGGTCAACATTTCTGAGCAAAGAGTAATGGCATGACATGGTCTTCATTATAATCTAAAGATAATATGCGGTTTGCTGTGTGCAAATGTTTATCGGAGAATGACGGAAACGTTTGATCATGAGGGCGATCCTCCAGTATTGAAAGCCTTACCCGAGGGCTTATAAATACATTTGCATGCAGTAAGCTGTATTCTAGTTATTGTTCCATGATCAGTCAATGCACAAATGATATACTAAATACTTTTAACACGTTAGCAAGACGTGGAATTCCAATGTCTGAGTACAGTGTACGCTATAAAAACGCATGACGTCAAACAAGAGAGTGTAATAATTACAAGAAACACACGCGAATGTAAATATGTATGCCATTGCTATCCAACATAGAAAAGGGATGAGATAGGGATGAAAGCAAATTCCTTGCTTCATATTAGAGTCTAAGACCTATGGTCAACCTGTTCAATGTGCTTATTTATAGAGTACTCAAGTGTCATTACCATATTTAGAGACATTATGCTGGGAAGAGATTCGCTCAGTTCTCTGCATATTAGCTTTAATATTTCAAATCGTGCATTGTTTGCAATGTTACTCAAATTAAAATTTCTCTCAATATAAATGATTTTTAACATCCATTGGGAATGTATATCGGCAGGTATGCATTTGCGTTTTACGCATCTAGGCACAATAATGGATCTTTTGTACCAATTACAAGTAAAGATCTACAAAGGTAAAACTGCAGAATTTCACACACAATAAACATGAATTACTACATGACAATCAAAAGAAAAGATAAAGTTTTTACAATTCTGCAAAATGTATATACATTTAAATTCTAAGGTTAAGCATATACAATATGTACACTACAGGGCCACATCTGTTACATCAACCGCATTTCTTCAAAATATCCAAGATTTCCGGGGTGGTATATCATCATAAATTTCCTTAATTGCGTTCTCTCTCTCTCTCTCTCTCTCTCTCTCTCTCTCTCTCTCTCTCTCTCTCTCTCACACACACACACACACACACACACACACACACACACACAACTTCTGGCTCTCAGGGTTTAAGTTGATACACTCAACAAGAACTTGTTCCACTGTCAGTGGAGACACTAGAGAGTATGCACTCTGGTATATATTAACCCTTCAGAAGGACTGCATGAATCAATTATGTCTGACTTCTATGAAACTGACACATCAACTACTTTGTCCGTTTTTTTCTGTACGAGGGGTGCCACCTTCCGCTCCATCTTTATAACCATTTCTATTCAGGGATGTATGACTATGATAGGAGGCCCTGACTTCATAGAATTACTTTGATATTCGAAAGGTTTTATTGAAAACTTTTTAAAATGGCAAAGATCAAATATAATTTACTGAGAGTGGGAGTTTGTATATTTTTCTGTTCGCTGATAACGTCTTTGGACTCGGGGAAGATTTCGAAATTGTGTCCTGGCGGATCCTTGCAAATAGTAGTATTATATGCAATACGTTCTCAGAACTTTCAACGGCGAAATTTGATTAGTAGAGGATTTAAACGTTTCCGAATCTGCCTAAATCAATTTGCATCTATACCGTAACCAGAAAATATCTGGGAGCATTATTTCTTAAATATATTGCAACGTGGACTCTACCATAGATGTCATCACCATCTTCCTAAGATAAGTTAATTAAAAGGGATAGTCACAAAAGTTAGATGTAAGGATGAGTTGGATCTTTTCGTGGTAAAAGTCAGTTAGATTAACTTATCATTATAAAGGCAAAGAAATAAAACAAAAGATGCTTCTCAATAAGACTGTCAAAATCAGACTCATTTATTGGATTATTAGGGAGATATCTTATTCAAAGTACAAACGACTTCAGCCTGCAATGTAGTATTGAGATTAATTTGGCCGTGAAGTGTTTTATTACTTTCCTTGACAAGTTGCTTTAAATTATGACTGGGTTTTTTCAATTGCCTCCATCGGTATCAGTGACACTCCAGTGTCTGTGTGTGTGTCTGTGTGTCTGTGTTATTTGGATTTTAACGTAGTTTTAACAATTTTTCAGTCATATTGCTGCGATGTCTGCAATGTGACAGTTTATAGGGATGTCTAGCACTAGGGTATCATGCCGCAGATATGGAGCATAATGTCTCACCCAGTCACATTATCCTGACACCAGGCCGACCAGTCCTAACACTAACCTCTTAATGCTGAGCGCCTAGCGAGGCAGCTGTTAGTACCATTTTTGAAAGTCTTTGGTATGACTCGGCTGGGGTATGAACCTGCGATCTCCTGCATCCGAGGCGGACGCTCTAACCATTTAGGCCAACGGAGCGATCTCCTTCCAGTGTCAACACTCCCTAGACTTTCAAACTGATCGAAGAGCTTGGTAGGATCGTCATACTCTTTCAAAGTGTAATACAGTCTTTGACTCCAATATAATCTAACATATTATAGTCATACTTAGTCACAACCAAGAACAAAACCCACAGTGAGAGTCATTACATATACTGCCTAGCTTTCGTGCGCCAGATTCATATTTCATCTGGTCATGTGCTCATCCAGCAATAATTACGCAACGAGGTCGAATATAATAACTCAAGAAATTTCCCGTTTTGGTAAGCATAATTTAAAAACGAACCGTATGCACGAACCCAACGAATTTCTTTTCAGAACTTTGAGGTATATAAATGAAATCATAATTTAAGTTTGACACATAAATACAAAACAGAGAGGAAAGAAGAAATGCACTTACCCTATGATTCCTGTTTATCGGAAGTTCATTTTCTTTTTTTTTTTTTTTTTGGATTGTAACTATACAATAAAGGTTATATTTGACAAAATTTTGGTTGGTCATTCATCGGTACCATTGTCATGTCACGTTGCATTTTCTTTATTTCCTCAGTTAAATAGTCCACACATGGACATGATGAATGAAAAAAAGTGTTAGTGCCAAACTGAAATACCTGATTTGCCCAAATTAATTTGTTGTCAGAATACGGTTTTGGTTGTTTAGGATATATTAGAATTATATCGCTTGATTTTTGTTACCAAAACATAAAAGTATGTAAATATATGTTTTGGTGACAATTATGTATTGGTGATTGTTATTTGTTTGCTTGTATCCTCCGTATTGTCAAAAGTTCATGTGCATGACCAGTTTCTCAAGCTTGCAGAGAGAGAGAGAGAGAGAGAGAGAGATATTTTAGGCAATATTTAGACCTACTGGATTATATATGTTCATGTATATTTCAATACACACTTATCTGTATCCATCTTAGACTGCGAATTTTCCTTCCTATAAACCATGAAATAACTTCAGGGCATGAAACTGACGCTAAATTAAATCAAGAGAAAGAAAGAAAGAATACCGCTCCGTCGGCTAAGTAATGTATTTCTTTGTTCACCGCACTTTATAATGATGAACCATCAGTTTCAACGACTCTCTGATGTTAACTGGATATTTGATAATTTGCAAACAATGTATATCTCCATATAAATTAAATATTTAAAAATAGTGCCTAATTAAGATCAAGTACTATAATAAAATCACTAAATCATGTGTGTTCGCTATGCGACGCACAGAAGTTATTGTGGCGACAAAACATTCGTTGTTTAATTTAGCAAAGTCTTTTTTCTTCCTCAATGCTACCGGTACATATACAATTCATCACTTGCAATGTATGAGCCATGTAATGTTAAATCCGTCTTTAAAGGAGATGAATCATTCACATGAAATGTTCGCAGTGAAGACTAACTGCGTATTACATCTAGCCGATTTCTAATATTTGAAGCTGAACGTTTTCTAAATTTGTAATTTCCAAAATTCGTTAGTTTCTGATCTGTGTTCGTTGATATTATTAACGGACTGTACACTGAGATTTAAAACTGCCTTAACTGCTACGAGCAAGCCTATTCTAATTAGCCTGACAGGAAGGAGTTCTTTCTGGCAGTCGGATTATAGGTTGCAATGAAAACGAAAAATCGCTAGAAACTTAATTAACACCTTTAAAGAATTCCAAGGTTCCTCGCAAACATCAACCTACGCAACCTTAGCCTTAGTAACAACGCAGTAAAAAACAGTAGGAAAACACGTTTGTCTCTCGAGGCGTAACTTCGACTGGGAAATAACTGAATTTACCATGCGAGCTTTACTTTATTGAAATTTAACTTTTTATTTATGTGTTTGCTTTTGTTTTTAGCCTGATAAGATTTCGATAACAGATTCATCAGCCTGCTTATCAAGAAACTAGGTCTAACTGTTTATTTTTGCCCTTCACAGATAAAGATTATGTTGATTATCTTCCAAAACGAATCTCTTCTTAGATATCAGCTAAGCAATCATAGTGTTGTGTAATATGATCCTCTCTACATCATAGTGTTGTGTAATATGATCCTCTCTACATCATAGTGTTGTGTAATATGATCCTCTCTACATCATAGTGTTGTGTAATATGATCCTCTCTACATCATAGTGTTGTGTAATATGATCTTCTCTACATCATAGTGTTGTGTAATATGATCCTCTCTACATCATAGTGTTGTGTAATATGATCCTCTCTACATTTTGCAAAATATAGCTGTAAGAGTAACTGAAAATGGGAACATTACGATGACATCTTTCTATCTGGAGCTAAGATTTTAAATGCAAATAGGAACATAAATGATAGGTAAATAGCCCCAATGTTGACCATAGACTTTAGTTTGTGTGATTTTCTTTATTTGCTCCTTTGTTTATACAGAGGTGATTTGCAGGCTTTGCTTAGTGTACATATTTCATTTAATATTTTGTCGTATGTTACTTTTCTTTCGTTTTGTTTATTATTAATTAGGTGATGTGTATTATCGTTTTCTTCGCAAAATGTGATCCATTTTCACTCCTATTTGACATACTTGTCCGCCACCCATTGATCTCTTTAATAATAATAATAATAATAATAATAATAATAATAATAATAATGTAGTATCGGTCTTCATTTCTAACTTTAACTATGTGAAGCAAGAATATGAGGTCGAGACCAGGAAAAGCAAGACATTTATGGAGTGTTACTTCATGCGTAGGCCTAACGAAAACGGATAAACGCCCATTCTACTTCCGGTAGCAATGAACACGCGGGTCATCATCAACAAAACAAAAGATGGCGAATCAGCTGCGGTGCATATTCAACATCGATCGGCTCTTGTACGTTCAGAGAGAAGACATTAAACATAACAAATACAACATAGAAGTACAACTGGGGACACAATCCAGTTCCATCAAACGACAAGTATAGAACTGTGGATGCAGAAATGAGGAAAATAAATATCTGTGGCACTACTAAGCAGCGAATAAAAACAGAATCCTGCCTCGACAGTAGTAAGATAAAAAGCAAACATGAAAGAAATACATATCAACCATATTTTATCAGAGGTTTATAGTGGCAAGATCGAGAAAATGAATGGTGAATGCAGCAGAGTTGCAGTAATGCACTAACATAGCAAAGACACATAGAAAATAGCTGGATATATTGAATAACGCAATTCACGATTCAGGGTAATATTATGAATGACGTACAGGCCACTTCCCAGGAGGTTGTCGCCAAACATAAGTCACAAGTCAAAACCTGTCCAGTATTTCGAATGAATTCCAGTGGTGATATGAATTAATTCCAATATTAAATGTGCTGATGTGCCATTAGCATCGAATTGTGTTGATGTGCTAACAGTCTCGATGTATCACAGCGATATAACTCAAAATGTTTCTAAATGAATCCCCAAAAAGTGATTTAGTCTGAAAGTATCATTGAGCACATTGTAATCGCAATTAATAATTTAAATAAATCCTATCCAATTAAAACTGAACACAGCCAAAAACATGGATTCCACTGATCAGATATTAAAGTAGGAATAAAGAATTTCTTTTTACTTCTCCTTTATATAATAACACAATTCACAATATAAGGACCAGGTTAGAGTTAAAAGTTAATTTCGAGAATATTCTAGGTTGTTAACAATATTAGATCTATAACTTAAAACTTTAGTAAAGAACGTGTAAAACATCAGGCAGACCAGGTCCATCGGAAGAGAATACCAATGTCCTGAACTCAGATCCAAGTAAACGTGTTTAACTACAAATAATAAAAACCTTAATATATGATCTACAATCATAGACAAAAATTAACTATGTAATATGTTGTTTATAAAAAAGACATTGGTCAGTTAGGCCCAAACTCATACCTAAAATATTGAAAAATTTCATATCACACAATACAAACTGAATAAACATAATTATTTGTTATATAAGTTATCCATGTGGGAACGTTCAAATGAATCAAGAATGATCAGAAATACCTTAATAACGGTGGTGCAGGTTATGTTGTCAGCTACCACAAAGGTTTTTGTATAAAGGCATTGATTTATAAATTGCATGGTTGTTCCATAGATCACCTGTCAGCACAACTTGAGAATAGATATTGTGAACAGTGTAGGTTGGCCCATGTTGGAGTTATAAGAAGATGGGGCTTAGAATTTGTTCCGATATTCTTTCGGAAACGAAGAAGCAAATTTTCTTCTTTTGGCAGGAAGAAGTCTAACTTGCTAACCTAACAAAGAAGATAAAGTTTGGATAGCAATACAAGGTGTACGAAGCTTTAAATATTCGGCTCAGAATCCTTCGCTGCTGAAAGTAAAAGATTAAATGTAATAGTATTAAATTATATAGATATATTGGGCGTTAAAGGAAAGCAATAAAACCGCATTCTTGGTTCCAATTTACGGGTATTAAACGTTAATTTCACTCACTTTCATACCCAAGAAGGTCATATATACATTCACGTCATGTAAGCTAAATAGTAAGAAATCTTAACTAATTTTAACACATCCACTTCATCAATCAAGTTCATTGCAAATGCGATTAATATATATTAAGAATACTTCAATAAATATATTCCTAGAGAGGTACGTCAATAAACATTATGTTGTGTGGAACATATGAAATGAGAGAAAGAGAAATGTACTCACGTTTGCTTCGGAGGTTTCTGATTTTCAAAACGTTATTGGTTCAAGTGGCACATACGTTAGCTCGCCCTATCTTTCTTAATGTGTTCGTATAAATCAAAAGAGGTCATATGCGTTCCTCTAGACCAACATCTAAGTACCACAAGAGGTTAAATCCTTATAAGAAAGTACCACTGTTCTTTCTAATTTATTATTGCGAAAGGAGGAGGTTATATGCGTTCCTCTAGACCAACATTTAAATAACACAAGAGGTTAAATCCTTATAAGAAAGTACCACTGTTCGTTCTAATTGATTATTTTGAAAGGAGGAGGTTATATGCGTTCCTCTAGACCAACATTTAAATAACACAAGAGGTTAAATCCTTATAAGAAAGTACCACTGTTCGTTCCAATTTATTATTGCGAAAGGAATGCTAATTAGATTTAGTTGTGTCGACCAATTAAAACTAAAATTAAGAGAAATATGCATGTGTACACATTTTTATATATATATATAGATAGATAGATAGATAGATAAATAGATATAGATATAGATATATAGATATATATACACATTGGTCTTACTTTGAAGTTGTAGACCGTCACGAGTACATGTTAGAGTAATGTGTACATGTATAGATTTGTGTTGCTTTGCATTGTAAGTTTGTCGGTCGCTAACGGCCATCGCACAAAACAGCAGAAAGCAGGATACCAACCAAAGAACCGATTGTACGTATCATTGCTACTGAGGCCGTTGAAAAGGCGATGCAATTGCAAGCGCCAGAATTTAAGGTTCGTAAACGCGCTCATGATTTTGAAAATCACGTGGCAATTATTCCGCAAACATACAAGCCAGGTGAAGACGTAGGACAAAATCTAAAATATATAACTCCTAAAATCACATTGGTGTTACAATGCTCTGATAGCACAGGAGCTAAAGCGAATATTATTCTTAGTGCGTATTTAATTATGCCACCGTAATATAACGTCATCGGATAAGGATGGATTTAAAATCGCGACATCATGAATTCGCAGAGGTACTCTTACGATCCTAAATCGTAACGACACCGAGGCTGTTAATGATGTAATCAGCAAATAAAATGAAAAGATCTTTAAGACATTGGCAAAATGCACCAATACAGGATCAGGATTGATTCTTTATATAAAAACGCAAATTTTAGTGCATATTTGACACTATCAGTTGTTTCGTGGAGTTATTTTTCAACGCCAAAGTGTATTCGATAGCGGTCAGTGATAAATGTATAATATTATCATAATAGATGTTTTAAATGGGTTATTTTGTTGGCGTTATATCCAGCAAATGATAACTAAGATCAGCCGAGAAAATACCAGCAATATTTGGGTGAATTTAACTTTGATAAAACTGAATTTCCTGTGCAGATTACAGACATTGGCAAGTTTGAATGACCCATTCCGGATGTCGCTGCGAATGTATTTTTTTTTTTGACTAAAGGCCTGTAGTCGCTTCAGGCTGTTTAATTTTAATTACGATGAATGGTACACCAACATAGTAAGCAAAAGGGGCAAAATATTTTCATGCAAACGTTGCATGCATATATTTAAAAACCAAGAACTGCTTGAGAAACGTGAAAAACCACTGCGTACGATTATGTCTGAACCTGGTAAAAATATTATGAAATTTACAGCGGGAAAACAAGAAATGAACGTATCCTATATCATTTACCCTGACTTCGAATGCTTTAGCATTCCTTTGGGAAGCAATGGTTCCAACGAACAGGACCTAACAAATGCAAGGCAAGTCGCTGAACAAGTCCCATGCGGATTTGGTTACACCGTTGTCAGATGTGATGGGTAAACTGAGTTACCAATATTACATCAATGAAAGGATTCATTTGAGATGTTTGTTAAATCGCTTGAAGTTACAGCGAAATGGATTCGACAATGGCTTTACTCACCCACCGACATGATTTTGACCAGTGATTATATTAATGAGTTTTCTGAGGCCACTTTTTGTATTGGATTTGTGATGCGCTATTAATAAAACTGAAGATGCAAGCGAAGTTCATGATAGCTATCACATCACTGGTGCGTAGAGAATAGCTGTGCACAGCACATGTAATTTTCAATTACAAACGTAATCAAGATAAACAAATATTCCTGCAGTGTTTCATAGCATGCGTGGGTATGATGACAACTTAATCATGCAGGCAGTTGCATCAGCGTCAAAGGCGATAATAAGTGTTATTCCAAGCAATATGGAAAACTATATGACCTTTAAGCTCTGACAATTACTGTTTGTAAATTCGTTACAGCTTCTGACTTCGTCATTGGACACAATGGCTAGCAATTTAGAGGCAGGAAACTTCACAATCATTAGTCGATATTGTGCCAATAACATTGACTTGTTAACTAGACAAGGGGTGTTATCATACAAGTACATGAACGATTTGAGCAAGTTTATTCAAAATCTGTTAAAACCTATCGAAGGAATTTATTTTAAAGGCATTTCAGAAAAAGACCATGAATATGAAAACAATGTATGGTCCGCATTTAATTGCAAAATATATGGGTGACTATCACGATTTGTATTTGCACACTGATATTTGAAAAATTTAGTAACACATTGCTATACATGGTTATAAATTGACTTTGCACCGTACTTCTCATGACCAGGAATGGATTGGGATGCACTTTTATCATAAACATAAACTGAGTTGGAATTGTTGACTGATCTTAATATGCATTTGTTTATTGAGCGGTCACTTCGTGTTGGAATATCACTTGCAAGTCATCCATATTATCGTTCAAATGACCCTAGCATAAACGGATATGACCCCTTTGCCCCAAATAGTTACATAATATATATTTGCGCCAATAGTCTTCATGCGTGGGCAGTGGTGCATCCGTTACCTATAGGTGGATTTTAGTGGATTGACCCCTCATATATTGACGTACAAAAACATGTACTCTGTTGCAAGTCACCACGAATATTTCTTTGAAGTTCGTTGGAATACCCTGAAGAACTTCAGCAACACAATTATTATTAACCATTAACACCAAAAGTTTTGCCATTGCCTAGTGAGTAAAATTATTAATGAAGCCTCTCAACAGGATCTGTCCCATGTTGATGCCGCTCAACAACGAATAGTAGATTCCGCTATTGCAAATTTGGTACTGGGTAGTGGCTCTTTAAAACGGAATTAGACCAAATCAGTAATGTTTATAGAGTTTCACCACGGCACAATTCAAAAACATTAATTCGTAAAAACCAAACCGATAAGGCAATTTGGCATACAGGAAATAATCCAGGTATAATTGTATCAACAACATCAACTTTGTGGATTCTTGTGCAAACCCCTTCACAGTCTACAGAATCGCATTTGTTCTCGTTTATGCAATCTGATACCGCTTCAACGCTGTCATTTCTAACAGATCACAGTGGCAATCCCAACAACTGCACTTGTATATTATAATTTAGATTGCAAATAAACACTCAATATGGTCTTACTG
Organism: Megalonaias nervosa; assembly: GCA_016617855.1. Taxonomy (NCBI): domain Eukaryota; kingdom Metazoa; phylum Mollusca; class Bivalvia; order Unionida; family Unionidae; genus Megalonaias; species Megalonaias nervosa. Next base: position 9,543 of record JAECUM010050706.1, on the reverse strand, counting down.
CACCAAAACACAAGACTGTGGCGTTGCAAATATATATATATATATATATATATATATATATATATATATATATATATATATATATATATATATATATATATATATATATATATATATATATATATATATATATATATATATATATATATATATGCCATAATATCGGATAACTTATTAATTTCCATTAGCATTTCTTTACATTTATTCAAAATGCAACATGCTACCATTAGCAGGCACGAATAATGTCAAAATGCCTAACAGTTCTATCAGCAGCCTAAATTTTCATTATACACTCGTGTTTGTTGCATTGCTGTATAAGATGGTTGACGTGCAAACTGCTCTTTTGAAAGATCAATGGTATAATGAATTGACCGATTGTAAGTAGTACCACTGTTTTGAACTGAACTTATGCATTTTAAACGTAAAACTTCATATAAAGGTCCTGCATACACCAGATAAATATCAATGTGTAAAGAGTTATCTCTTAAATTTGCTGTACAAACCAAATAATCACAATAAATAATTATATTTACGTCATTCCAACATTACACGTACATGAGATAGATTTCCGATGCTCAAATTCGGATACTTGCATACAACCCATAACCTTGGTGTCTTTGAGTGGCCGGGCGGTACTTCGTGTTGCAATGTATCATAAATTGTACCAGAACCACCACTTCACCCCCAAATATGGAGAGGAAGGAGTTATACTTTTTTAGTCGTTAAACGCATCCAATGAAAGGGAATCAACAATTTGGAGAATAACTAATGGCTTGTGCATGAGTGATTTCCCTTGTACTTGTGGTTATTGTCTAAGGTCCAGTGCGTGCTCGTCGTGCATGGTAAGACATTGTAATGACATTTCGAATTAAAGAGTTCATATGAAATGTTTCTGTGACTCAAAAAGGTATACATCGAAGAAATGATCAATATATGGAAAGCAGCCCGTAACAAGTGCCATGTATATCATGCACTGAAAAAAGTAATACTGTCATCAAAATTAAAACACTGGATCATCAGGGTGCTTTGTCTGAATCAGTATATAGTCACTGTATTGTGTGCAGTAGCGACCTTAGCGAGCTGCAAAAGGTGCCGATCGCACCAGGCCCAAAAGCTGGGGGAGGGGGACCGAAAATTTTGGAGTTTGTTTATTAAAAATTATAATTAAAGCAGATTATTTATAAATGAATTTGATTTTGAAAGCAACCTTGTACTTTTATATGAATATCTGAAATAATTTCTTTAGTGATATAGAAAATAGATTTTGGGGACCCATTGTCCTCATTTCGCATCGGGCGCGAATAACCCTAAAACAGTCGCTGTTGTGTATGTATCTTCATTCAGTTGTTTATCATATTGAGGCTTACAAATATTTCTTGCTAACCTGTAACTTAGGAGTACGGGTAATTACACGCTTACATTATTTCTTTTTTTAAAATTGCATCTTCTTTTTTCTATTTAAGCCGGATGCATTTGTCCTTCTTGTCGTTTTCTCGTATTATGTCTTGCCCATAGAAGTCCAGATAAAAAGCTTTGACCGTCCTTGAACAAAATACAACGCATTCTTCCTGTTTCGATTCTTGGAATCTATGAATCCAACAAACACTGAACACTTCCAAAACAAGATCTGTAGAAACATACCATCATATGGATAAATGCAAGCATAGCTAGTTGGTTACTGGAACTTTTTTGGTTTAACAATGTGAATAGTGAACATATGTATACCAACTCATTGCAGATTGAAGCATATTGAATAATATTGTATGACTGACATTAGCATATTATTTTGAGAGCTGTAGAAATTATTAATAGAAACCGTATATATGTACGTTTCCTACCGAGGGTCTGAATTTCATGTCACAGACGAGTCTGCACCATCTGTTTGACTCAGAATTCTGATCTAGAGCGTCGACATTTCCTATCCTACACCAAAGCATAATCATGGATTCTTTTTCTCACATTTCTGAACAAAATCTGAGGGCTGAAACACAAATGGTGTATTGTGAATGCTACCGTAACTTTGGAGCTGCAGAAAACACCAATCGAACATTTCTTTATCTTGAAATGGAGTGGAAAAAGTTAAGTTTACATTGAAAATTTCAGTGTAAACATTCAATGACTTATAAACACATGTTACTTTTCAATGAACAGCGGTTGAAATTGCTATTGTAAAAATAATGCGCAATGATACAAATGTGAACAGGTCAAGAAAATAAGGTTTACTTTTATACGTAAGCTCGAAAAGAAAATATTGAAATAATTCTCGATTCAAATTTGATCTAAGGATGATCCACTGCTCGTTTTAGTATGTAAATGTGTTACAATTAATGTTTATCTTGATTATTGTGAACGAATGTTCAAGTGATGACTGAAACTGGGATGGATTTGCTGTTTTGTATACACTATGCTAACAGCAGAAGGTCAAAATAGGCGAGTAAGGACAAAGATCACGTGGGTGGCAGGATACAGCTGTCATGCACCGGTGTTGCACACTGGAAAACATGATTATATATATATATATATATATATATATATATATATATATATAGAGAGAGAGAGAGAGAGAGAGAGAGAGAGAGAGAGAGAGAGAGAGAGAGAGAGAGAGAGAGGTCAGTCTTAATCATGACTTAATAGCCTTTCGCTTAGACATGTCAGAGGAAACGTTTACAGGATAAATCTCTCTTTATAATGCAACCTCTCATAGCGGACAGCTCCATATATCTGTTCATAGCGGATATTTTCGGGAATCTCAAATGAAAACCCTCCTTTTAACGTCTTTTAATGAGCGTATTTAGGTCAACAAAATTCCTTATAATGGACAATGTGACATAACTCTTGCAACTTGATACAGGAGTTATCGAATGTACACAGTTTGGTGAAGACCGGGTTGTTTTAACAGCTAAATGCTCAGTGAATAATTTTCGTTTTCAGAAAGTTCGCTTAGTGCAATTTTCATATCTGATACGATCTTGATTCAGTCTAATCATCGATAAGCTTACAATATAGCACACTACTGACTGAAGATTGAAGGCTCTGAATGTCTTGTAAATTAAGAAGTTTCCGAGTATCTGTGACTGTTTCTCGCTCAGATTTAGAATAATGCTAATGGCATTCTCATGATGTGATTGTTTAGTTTCTTTGCTACGGGATTCTGTCTGTTGAAGCATACAATATGGCCAATAAGTTATTAAAAGTATCGTTAAAACATCAACGTCTAAAGAGGAATGATACGAAATGCATTAGTCACTTTAATGTCTATTGTCTATAAACCTGGAAATTATAAACAGATGTGATAGCTGAAATTGTAACATATATGAAACAGTTGTCCCAGAATTGACGTTACTACAGCTATTGGAGAGATCTCAAACGCGCTTGACACAGTTTTCGTAGGTCTCAAACAATTGGTTTTAAGTGTGACCCTGCAAACTTTTCAATGACTTTTCAATAATCATTTCTCACCTCTTAAGGTTTTTTTTTAATGCAGATCTCTTAATCCGACTACGAATGATTCAAACGCTATTATGGATCATAGAGGAACACATTACCAAGTTCGAACTCTTTTTGCTCACACATGACCAGTATCAAACAAAATCTTCGATGTCTATCACATGCTCTACTTCATCAACTCAATGTAACATCACAACAAAGCAACAAAAACTTTCAAGTATTTTAACACTTTACACGGTTCTCCTGAATCAGAGTAAAAATCTATTGCTCAATCAGCATATCCGCCAGTTTTCGGGTAAACGTGACCTTCTTTTTATCGACAAAGTCATCTTATATATGAACATTTGTCTTTCTTTCCATCTGTACCGCCTGTCAAATAAGAAGTCGCGAGTTTGAAACTCGCAGCTTCATCCCAATTTTTCTGCATTTTTTAAAATACTTTTTATTATTTTTATGTTCAAACTTTCTTTTAAACTCGCTCATCCAAATTTTGTTATATATATATATATATATATATATATATATATATATATATATATATATATATATATATATATATATATATATATATATACTTTTTTATTTTGACGTTGAAACCTTTTTTTTATCACTCCTGTCCTAGGACGGTCAGTTAAGATAGTTTAGTAACAAGTATGGAATTACTGATAATTAATATCCATGACAAGATATATTACTTACAGACATCCTCAATGACAATGCTTTTCATCAAGAGCACGACGTTGTAATCTAAATTTGAAATCAAGCATATTTTGTACCCCAGTCCCTAAGATAAAGTTTTTTTTACCAACAGCCTTACCACATATATTGCAAGGGTTATGGCCCTATGTTACGGACATATTAGACGCCAAAGGTGCCACACTTCGAAACCAAATAGAATTACAATTGCAACAAGACAGACAATACTTTCGCTTCAGAAGAAAGCTGTAATGTTTAATGAAATTTTCAAGATTATTCCTGTCAGATACACAAACAGTTTAGTTGAAAATATCGAGGTTCTATTTCATTATTAAACTGTAAGTACACCGAGTGAGTGGGGTGGATTGCTGTGCATTTCATCTTTAGGCTTCTTTTTGAATATATAGTTACAGCAGAAGACCGCAAACAAAGAAATTAATTCAATTTTAGTGTCATATGAATATTTCGTGGCTATATTAACTACTTTGAAAATAAATCAGGGAAAGGAATAATGTAAGACTGTACACATTTATCCTTACTCTGCCTGCCAATAGAAAATATAAACATTCATTTATATCAGCACGTTCTATATCTGTTTTGCGCAAGAAATTTTAACCTGTCCCTGATGAACCATCAAATGCCGAATGATCTTCTTGTCGTTTTATAACCTTGTGCTACTTTTCACAAGTGTCAATACCTTGTATTCCGGATGTACGCAAAACTAATGGGCTATTCGCCAACGGCATTATCCATGTTTGCGTCCATAAAGTTTGCCTCCTTTTATGCAAGCAGGAAAGGTGCATTAAAAAACTAAACAAAATATATGTAATTATGGATGCGCATCAGTCAAAATCAATTTTTTTATTTTAAAAATTACAGGTAACTTTAGATAATTGAAATAGTTTACATACTGTCTTAACCTAGATATGCAACAGCACGAACAATTTATTTGATTTCATTATTAAGTGTTTTCTTTTCTTGAATAGTTACATTAGTGTTAAACTTAATTAGGATAATCAATGTTTGAAAATAGAAACACAAACTCCAAAAATTAGATCATAAACTATAATCGGTTCCACTTAAAATTTCAAACAAAATATAATAATATTTTCTTAGCGAGAAGATATTTTAAGATAACATAAATTTGTTCACAGCAAAATGAATCATTTCTGACGTGACTTTCATTTCATATTTTATTTTGACCTGGTATTAATTGAACATATATAGTTAATAAATATATAAAATATGTAGACTACTGCCCGCATCACAAATACTGATTTTAACGCACCTTTCCTTTTTATTACCAACAATATAAATGTTATAATGGTGCAATTGGGGACTGCATATTATTCATGTTTGATTATTTTTATGGGATATTACAAAGTTGGTAAAACTGTTGTTTACCAAAATTCCAAAAGATTGAAATACTAGTAAATCTTTATGTAATGTGTCGAATTTTGAAGAAGTACTGGATCCTAAAGTTGAATAAATTGTGCATTAAAATTTTATCATAGTCAAGCCAGAAACGTTTTTGAGAAAGTTCACTTTGATATTTCCCTTGTTTCGTCTGTGAAACATAAAAGGGCCTACGTTTAAGCTTCAGTGGAATTGACCCAGTCATCGTAACGGTATATTGGCAGAGAGCAATTGATCTTCAAAGTAAAGCTAATTGCATGATATCCTAGGCTGTCAAAATCTGATGAAAGACATGATTATTCTGGGAAAAACTTAGGAACATTTGCTTTCGATTGGTCAGTTAAAATTAAGGAGTACACTTTGGAAGCAATCTGCATTTTAGGTAGCGACTTGACTCAGAATTCTTTAGTCCAATTTTGCTTGCGACAAGTCGAATTTGAGACTCCGGTGGAAAAACCTGAGAATAGAGTTTTCCCTCGTTAACAAAGTAGAGAGGCCAGATCGCTGTCTTGAAAGGAAAGGTCAGGCTATAGTGGTAGGACGCACGGTTTGTGTGGAAAAGAAACAGCATTAAGGTACGCAATTTTAATTTCCATGTAATTTTCTATTTTGATTGTTTGGTTTTATGCAAATGTGTTTGATATGCTTTTGATCCATGCATGTATCGTTTATTCATTTTCATAGGACTCTGTTGATATGTTAGAGTGTTATGCAATTCATTTCTTTAATTTAACAGTTATTAGTTCATGGATAGAATTGACGGATTTGTGATGTAATCCAAATGTTCAATGTGTAGAATTTCTTATGGTTATATGAATGAATTTCCTTTGTCTGAAGGATGATAAAGTTTATCATTAGTTAAATATAAATGCATATTTATATATGATTTTGTAATGCTCAAATGATCTTGCAGGTTCTTGGTTACTGTAAGCTAGAATTTAGTGAATCTTATGCAATAGTAATCGAGCATTTATCTTATTGAGTGGAACTGGCTAGCCAGATGTAAGAAGATGTATAGTAATGTATGCTGATATATACGGCAGCATCGTTTGTATACAGAACACGTGTCGAGTGCTAATCAATTGCCGTGGAGCGAGAGCGATAAACTGTTTAATTAAGGTCGGCCTTGATATATTGCAATGGTCATTTGTAACTATAGATAACGATTGTACCTTACCTCAAATACAGTATATTTGTAAGGACCGTTAATAGTTAAGGTCACAGTATGTCAGAATGTATGCAGTGTGGATAGCTATTTACGTTTTTGAATAACGGAAGTGAGAGATTATATATATATATATATATATATATATATATATATATATATATATATATATATATATATATATATATATATGGATAGGTGGTGAAACATACACAGCTTTAGTCGTAATCTTGTCATTTAAGGGAACAGCTTTCTACATCCTCCCCGTGAACCCGATGAGGACAGTCCAAGAGGGAAGTCTGCAAATAGAGAGTTCAGAATAGAAGGGTCAAGAGGAAGAACCAAGCATACACGCTAGACGTGGAATACACAAACTCAAGAGAGAGCGACGCTAGGTGATGCAAGTCAGGCGTGGACATTGTGCTCTTTCACCACTCGTTACTATGATGAACGAATCCGTAAATTGAACACTGCTATTAAATTCCATTAATGTAAATCTGTTGGATTGAAATTGCAATTTTTAGTGTATGTATTAACTGATTAAAATTTATTTAATTTTTTATTGTTTAAGGAGGCTCGTATTTGTTATTTCTTCTCAATAGTCTCGCTCAGTTCTCTGTCAGTATTCTATCTATCTACTCACACTGGGCAATAACATTGAGGGGGGTCATCCACTAGATAACGATCGCCAAATCAATTAACAGAGGGGCAGACACTCACTCTCACGCCACGTCTCTCTCTCCCCCCCCCCCTTTTTACACTTTGCCAAAGTTTCCTTGATGAAATGTTTTAGTGAATTTTACTCGCCCTCATAAATTTGCGAGAAAAAGCAACCATAAACTAATATCACACATCATCTGATCAATGTCACCAGCAAGAAAAATACCGTTATACAGTCATGTCTTTTCTTCGTTTTCAATTTTATTTTATAGTCCAGACATATTGTTCAGAAATGAACCCTTGGTCAACACTTATTCACAATATAGTGAATTTCGTCATGGATGAAACTTTTACTAGCCTTCTTACTCATAAATATATTGTACTAAGCAATTGTTTTATTTCCATGTACATATTTCCTATGAATAAATACTGGAATATAGTAGTAGTAGTAGTAGTAGTAGTAGTAGTCCACCTCCCCAAGATTACACACAGTTTAAAATGCGGTATATCATTTCATGATATACATATGTACATGACATAGCATTACTGTTTACGTACACTTTTGACTTTGTAATTCATGAATATTCCTGCTTGTTTGTATTCCTAAATACAGTCTTGGCATGGTGTCAGTTCTTATAGCTGTCAAGTTTAGTACCGACCTAGTTACCTGTTAGGTCAAGGTGTCATACTGGTTTGCTAAATACATTCTTGGCATAGTGTCGGTTCTTACAGTTGTCAAGTTTAATACCCACCTAGTTACCTGTTAGGTCAAGGTGTCATACTGGTTTGCTAAATACATTCTTGCATGGTGTCGGTTCTTATAGCTGTCAAGTTTAGTACACATCTAGTACCTGTCAGGTCAGTATGTATGTATGTATGTATGTATGTATGTATGTAGAATTTCTGGATTTTGGATTTCAGTAAACATGTAAGGGTATATACTTTTTCTTAGTCCATCATATACTGGACATGTCGCAATAAAGTGATACGCGTTTACTTTCTCTGTGTTACATTATCACATTCTGTCTTCGTAGCGAACATATTCATACCTTCTTGTATTTGCTATAACTGATAAATTTCCTCCTTTTAACCGGAAAATTAGTTAACCTAATAAAGTCTCACTTAGGTCATCCAAATATTGTGCAGTCTACAATTACATTTAATACATTTATAAAAATGCAGTATATTCATAATCTCATCAGTCAGTTTTTGCATGAAAATGTGTAAATATTTCTATAAACAGTCGTTCATCAGTGAGATCCTGTCTTAGCCAAACATTACCGAATCCATATTTTAATAATATATTGTTTCCATCATTTGCCCGACAATTACAGTTTTCATCCCATTTTAGCTGGATGTTGTAACATTGTTTTGGCACTCTGCTGAAACAGTACTTAAGAACCCGAAATATAGTGCATACGTCATAAATAATAATAATAATAATAATAATAATAATAATAATAATAATAACAATAATAATAATAATAATAATAATAATAATAATAATAATAATAATAGTGAAACTTTAATTCAATCCTAGAGAATACTGAATCTTTTATAATCCTTGTTGATCTAGAAATTCAACAACAAAGCATCACTTTTCCTCACTGATTTAGCATAGAGATTACAGGGAAGCTGCAATTATAATTGTTCCATCAAATGTATTTACTTCCTGAATCATGGTATCTGAGCAGCACATAACTGCACAACACTGTCATGAATAAATGATAAAACAACTATCCTATCCAGCTACTGATCAATACCTGTCACAAGCAAATGGATTGCCTGTGTTTAATAGGTCCCCAGGGTTTCCAAGATTGATAAAGAGACAATATATGCGGAAATGTTTAAATTGCCGAATGTAACCTTTCAAGACTAGTAATGTTCTATCAATTATATACCTTTTTTTACTTTACAGATATTGTGTTATCATAATAATGTAGCATTTGGGTATGGGGAATAGGTTTTCCAACCTAGTTACAGATATTCCCCTACATACAAGCACTTAACATAATATGAGAGAGAGAGAGAGAGAGAGAGAGAGAGAGAGAGAGAGAGAGAGAGAGAGAGAGAGAGAGAGACATGAGTGAAATACATAATAATACATAATACATGATACAGATAATAATCTTTACATAGGTATTGTAAATAATCCTTCA